>JAJGRW010000751.1:18409-77037 GCA_025461045.1 Carex parvula
ATTTAAGAGTGTAAATAAGTAATATTAGTTAATTAGAGTAGTTTATATGATTTATGAAAAATAAATTAAATTGGTGGAGGATCATTTGATCGTTGTAATATATTTTTTATCAATAAAATTTTTAGTAGATATTTAAAGTCACTAAATTAACTTAAGAAAAAAGTAAAATAAGTTGTGAGTTTAAATCGTGTACAACACATGTTATTTTATTTGTTTTGTTAATTGCAAAATATAGGAATAAATAAACTACACATCAAGTAGTTAAATTAAATTTAGGAAATATTGTGTAGTGCATTTTGACAATTTATATACTATTTTATACTTTCTTCTTAGTAATAAAATAAAATTATGAGATTTCTTTCTTCTTAGTCTGTCTTCTTTTGATTCAATGCAACCTTTTGATGTTTTTTTATGTATAGAATTCTAAATTTATTTACACACGTACTTGCCACACTTACTGCACACGATATGTTTAAAATTAAAATTGAATATATTTAAATTAGCGGTGCTGCAATGAGCAAAGCTATTGATGTCTTGTTTTTTTTTTTTTTCCTTCAATTTTTTTCTTTTATTTTTCTGATCCTCCTTCAATACATATAATCTCACCGATAAAAAAATAAAATGTATTACTACAAAAAACTTTTAAGGAAGAAATATATATTACTACAACTTGCTAAAGAAAAGAATAAAAAAAATAGACTATAATATTATATTACTATAAACTTTCACGATCCTCCTTTAATGCATAAAATCTCACGAATGAATAGAATATATATATATATATATATATATATATATTATATAATATAGAGATGAGCTATGCTACTCCATGGAGTAAAAAGCGTTGTACTTCACGCCGTATTTTTATTTTGAAAGTCCAAACGACCGATCCGAACCGCCTCAACATGATCTCCATATTGAAATGTGCTTGGAGACCAAATTTTACATTTTTTAGAATTTTTTTACTATTTATAAGCCACTTTGAAAATCTGAAAATCCGGGTGAACATGAAAAACAGTAAAAAATTCTGGACTGCCGGATCAGCGATTTTCAAAGCTTAATAAATAGTAAAAAAATTCCAAAAAATGTAAAATTTGGTCTCCAAGCACATTTCAATATGGAGATCATGTTGAGCGGTTCGGATCGGTTGTTTGGACTTTCAAAATAAAAATATAGCGGCGTGGAGCACCAATGCGTTTTACTCTATGGAGTAGCATAGCTCAATTCTATATATATATATATAGAGGTTGGCTATTCTACTTCCATAAGCATATGCCCACATATGCTTTTAACTCATTTTTGCGTTTCCAATGTTCAAACAACAAATTCAAACCGTTAGATGTTCAATCTATATTAATATGTGCTTGGAGACCAAATTTTACATTTTTCGGAATTTTTTTACTATATATTAAGCCACTTTGAAAATTGCTGATCCGGGTGAACAGTAAAAACAGTGCAACAAAATTCTAGACCTTATGATTAGCAATTTTCAAAGTGGCTTAAGAAATAGTAAAAAAATTCCGAAAAATGTAAAATTTGGTCTCCAAGCACATATTAATATAGATTGAACATCTAACAGTTTGAATTTGTTGTTTGAACATTGGAAACGCAAAAATGAGTTATAAGCATATGTGGGCTATGCTTTGGAAGTAGAAATAGCCAACCTCTATATATGTATATATATATATATATAGAGTATGGCTAAATTGCTGCCGGCAGCATTCTGGCCAGCTGCTGCCGGGGGTAATTCGGTCATTTTCGGTGTTCAAACACAAATTTTTTTATACAGATATGTTCTAATATTAAAATCTACTTGGAGACCAATTTTACATTGTTTGGAATTTTTTAGCTATTTATAGGCCACTTTGAAATTGGATGATCCGGGTGAATAGTGCACCAAAATTCTGGACCGTGTGATCTGGAATTTTCAAAGTGGCTTAATAATAGTAAAAAATTCCAAAAATGTAAAATTTGGTCTCCAAGTAGATTTTAATATTTAGAACACGTTGAACGGTTCAGATTTGTTGTTTGAACACCGGAAATGACCGAATTGCCCCCGGCAGCAGCTGGCCAGAATGCTGCCGGCAGCAATTTAGCCATACTCTATATATATATATATATATATATATATATATATAGAGTAGAACTAGGGTGCTCTTAAGCTCACCAAGCCCTTCGTGAGCGCGACTCTAAAACCTATCGAATTGACTTTATACGACATTTTCAAACCGTTAGATGTTCAATCTATATTAAAATGTGCTTGGAGACCAAATTTTACATTTTTTTGAATTTTTTTACTATTTATTAAGATGGTTTGAAAATCGCTGTTTTTATTAAAATTCTGCACCATTGGAAAACAGCGATTTTCAAACCATCTTAATAAATAGTAAAAAAATTCTAAAAAATGTAAAATTTGGTCTCCAAGCACATTTTAATATAGATTGAACATCTAACGGTTTGGAAATGTCGTTTGAAGTCAATTTGATAGGTTTTAGAGTCGCGCTCACGGAAGGGCTTGGTGAGCTTAGGAGCACCCTAGTTCTACTCTATATATATATATGAGGAGGGTTCCAATGCCTCAATTTTTCATGCCTCCACCATGCCTCCATTTTTAAAACTTTAATAACTCAAAATTTAAAACTTAAAAGTCAAAATAAAACCGTTGAATATGATCTATATCATTTTATCTATGTGCTCATAAAAAATTATCACATTTTGATTTTGTTTTTATGTGAATCAATAAGTTGAAAAATCAACGTCTAGAAATTATCCACATTAGTACGTTTTTTACAAGCTCTTGATGACAACCAAAACAAAATTGAAATGTCATAATTTTTTTACACGTGTATAGATATAATGATGTAGATCATATCCAATGGTTTTATTTTGACTTTTAAGTTTTAAATTTTGAGTTATTAAAGTTTTAAAAATGGAGGCATGGTGGAGGCATGGAAAAATGGAGGCATTGGAACCCTCCTCTATATATATATATATATATTACAATTTTTTTAAGGAAAGAGAATAAAACAATATTTAATTACAATATTATATTACTTTAAAGAAGAATCCAACTAACGCGCATATCCACTGCTAATATTATGTTAGCCTTATGAGAGATAAATTTATGTGGACTTATCTCATTTTTTTGTCAAATACAATTACTATGTAGTAAGTTTTTTTTTTAATTTAGTTTACTTGCTACAAAATTATACAAAATATTTACTATATAGTTAAATTTCACTAAATATTACGGGTGTTCTATCTAAAAAGTAAATATTTTGTTGTTATGTTATAATATGTTCTCTCTAGGAGTGTCAACGGGTACGGTAAGGGTCGAGTGGAAGCATTTTCATATCCGTACCCATTACAAATTGTAATTACCCATATCCTACTCTTACCCGCTATAAATTATCTTCCCCGTACCCTACTCTTACCCGTTATGATTGTCGGATAACGAAACAGTAGCGGATAAATAACGGATAATACTAATATAATGATTATTTTTATTATTTATTAAACAAAACATTAAAACATATACATTCATTTCACACATGTATAGTACTTTATTAAAAAAAAAATTATGATCATACTAAGCGCAAATAAACTAATTAAATTACTCCTTCACTGCTTATATATATATATAATATATATAATTTTTTCTTACAATTACCTGTTTAGGTAACGGGTACGAAATAGACTTTACCCGTACCCTTACCTGTTTAGATAACGAAATTTTTTTTTACCCGTACTCATACCAAATAAATTTACAAAAAAAAAATCATACACATAGAATCGTGGAAGAACCTCCTTCATGGAATTTGGAAGGGTCGTGAAGGTTTCCTAATCATAATATATAATAGATTCGTGGAAGAAACTCTCCAGTCCCAGCGGCGTCTGCTCTTGGTTATTTTAAACGGAGAAATGGCATTACATGAAAATAATCTGTCCAGTTTATTAAAAACTGCAGGGGATTACATGACTTTTCTTGGTCAGCAAATTTGTAGAAGTAAATCAAACCTGACCCTCCTCAGTCCTCATCCATTTTCCTCGCTTCTTCTTTTCGAACAGCTCAAATCTTATATATCTATATATAGGTACACAAATGTTAACCTGATGGATATATTGCTGAGATCAAACGAGTCCTTGAAAATGGCCAAGGTGACCATTCTTTCAAAACAAACCATCATGCCTTCGCTCGCATTGCTAGATAGATCCGATCTTCATGTCAGCTTTGGAAGAGGTTGACAATAATAGAATGTATTTATTTATTGGGAGAACTGATCATAAATTTCATCCGAATCTCCGTTAATAAATGAGGATATGAATTGAGTAATATATATATATTCGATAATTTATAAAATTTTATATTTAAATCTTATAAAAGATTCACTTATTTATTACATTCGTACTTAAATTTGTATAACAAAATATAAGTTTATGAAAAGTTACATAAGTAATATTATTGTAATAAATTAAATAGCTTATATGCTATGATCTGTTTAAAATGTACTAAAATGTTAATATTATGTTCAAATGATTATATTATAACAACCTGTACAAATTATTTAAATTAAAGTTTTATTTTTAATATTATTTAACTTTGTTGTAACTCAAAATTGTGGTAACTAGATCCCTCCTCTTATATTATACAATAATTATATTCACTTATTTCATTTTTGTGTGGTTTCACTTGGAGCTGACTTAGTTTTCTTAGACCAAAAGCAACTCTTTCATTACTGCAAGCAACCTCTCCGTAAGACAGATACGACTCTGCTGTTATTCTAATGGAAAAGCAGGTTCTGCTTTTCCAATTCCAACTATTAAATTTATTGAGATTAATGTATGAAAAAAGTTTTTTTATTGAGATACGCGAATGGAAAATTTTGAATGGTTGAGATCGGAAAAGCAGAACCCTGCTTTTCTATTAGAATAACAGCAGAGTTCATTCGCCGTAAGACTCGTTCCCGGAATTGGGTGATTTCATGTATTTATATCAAATTTGTCATTTTTAATATTTTGCTATTAAAATGAGCTTAATGCATCAATGTTTTCTTCATTAGAAAAGTATGTTATAAGAATAGGAATAAAGTATTATAATCTTTTTCATATTGAATAAAAAGAATTTAATTTGTGGAAATTTCTTTTCCGATCTTTTATAAAAAAGTAGATCCTAAAAATTTATTAATGACTCAGACTTTTAAAGTCAGAAAAAATGTCTCATTAATTAAAATACATGAATTTATTTATGCTATATAATATTAATAAATTTTATTTTATGAGGCTGGAGTTCAACATACAAAATTTACTTTGGCAAAAAAAAAGTTTTAAGTCCAATTATTCTTTGTTTAAAACTGCGTCTTGATTCTCATTCATGGTCGGCAAATGACCGATGTAATGGTGAGTAGATCTGACCGTCGGAGCACAGCGGTTATTGGACAAAGGTGGATCTGGTTATAGAGAGAAATGGATAATGAAGTAATGGGATATTTAAGAGTGTAAATAAGTAATATTAGTTAATTAGAGTAGTTTAGATGATTTTATGAGAATAAATAAATTAAATTGATGGAGGATCATTTGATTCGTTGTAATATATTTTTTATCAATAAAATTGTTAGTAGATATTTAAAGTCACTAAATTAACTTAAAGAAAAAAGTAAAATAAGTTGTGAGTTTAAATCGTGTACAACACATGTTATTTTATTTGTTTTGTTAATTGCAAAATATAGGAATAAATAAACTACACATCAAGTAGTTAAATTAAATTTAGGAAATATTGTGTAGTGCATTTTGACAATTTATATACTATTTTATACTTTCTTCTTAGTAATAAAATAAAATTATGAGATTTCTTTCTTGATTCACTTATTTAGTAACAAAATAAATTCTGAGATTTTTTTTTCTTGATTCGTTTATCCTTATTTAATAATAAAATAAATTATGAGATTTCTTTCTTTCTTGATTCGCATATGCTTATTTAATAATAAATAAACTATGAAATTTCTTTATTAATTTGCTTATCTTATTTAGTAATAAAATAAATTATGAGATTTCTTTCTTGATTCTCCTATCCTTATTTAGTAATAAACGTGAATAATTAAGTTTGGACAAAAGTGTAGAAACACAATGATAAGAGCAATAATGATAAAAAAAAATATTTGCTTAGAATCTCTATTCTTATATTAAGCATGTAGATGTCATGATCCGTTGACGGCTGTAATTAAAAGATGAAATTTCAGATTATATATCAGTGATCTTCCAATCAAATAGTCTGTCTTCTTTTGATTCAATGCAACCTTTTGATGTTTTTTTATGTATAGAATTCTAAATTTATTTACACACGTACTTGCCACACTTACTGCACACGATATGTTTAAAATTAAAATTGAATATATTTAAATTAGCGGTGCTGCAATGAGAAAGCTATTGATGTCTTGTTTTTTTTTTTTTTTTCCTTCATTTCTTTTATTTTTCTGATCCTTCCTTCAATACATATAATCTCACCGAATAAAAAAATAAAATGTATATTACTACAAACTTTTTAAGGAAAGAAAATATATATTACTACAAACTTTCTAAAGAAAAGAATAAAAAAAATAGACTATAATATTATATTACTATAAACTTTCCACGATCCTTCCTTTAATGCATAAAATCTCATCGAATGAATAGAATATATATATATATATATATATATAGAGGTTGGCTATTCTACTTCCATAAGCATATGCCCACATATGCTTTTAACTCATTTTTGCGTTTCCAATGTTCAAACAACAAATTCAAACCGTTAGATGTTCAATCTATATTAATATGTGCTTGGAGATCAAATTTTACATTTTTCGGAATTTTTTTACTATATATTAAGCCACTTTGAAAATTGCTGATCCGGATGAACAGTAAAAACAGTGCAACAAAATTCTGGACCATATGATTAGCAATTTTCAAAGTGGCTTAAAAAAAAGTAAAAAAATTCCGAAAAATGTAAAATTTGGTCTCCAAGCACATATTCATATAGATTGAACATCTAACGGTTTGAATTTGTTGTTTGAACATTGGAAACGCAAAAATGAGTTATAAGCATATGTGGGCATATGCTTATGGAAGTAGAATAGCCAACCTCTATATATATATATATATATATATATATATATTACAATTTTTTTAAGGAAAGAGAATAAAACAATATTTAATTACAATATTATATTACTTTAAAGAAGAATCCAACTAACGCGCATATCCACTGCTAATATTATGTTAGCCTTATGAGAGATAAATTTATGTGGACTTATCTCATTTTTTTGTCAAATACAATTACTATGTAGTAAGTTTTTTTTTTAATTTAGTTTACTTGCTACAAAATTATACAAAATATTTACTATATAGTTAAATTTCACTAAATATTACGGGTGTTCTATCTAAAAAGTAAATATTTTGTTGTTATGTTATAATATATTCTCTCTAGGAGTGTCAACGGGTACGGTAAGGGTCGAGTGGAAGCATTTTCATATCCGTACCCATTACAAATTGTAATTACCCATATCCTACTCTTACCCTCTATAAATTATCTTCCCCGTACCCTACTCTTACCCGTTATGATTGTCGGATAACGAAACAGTAGCGGATAAATAACGGATAATACTAATATAATGATTATTTTTATTATTTATTAAACAAAACATTAAAACATATACATTCATTTCACACATGTATAGTACTTTTTAAAAAAAAAAATTATGATCATACTAAGCGCAAATAAACTAATTAAATTACTCCTTCACTGCTTATAAATATATATAATATATATAATTTTTTCTTACAATTACCTGTTTGGGTAACAGGTACGAAATAGACTTTACCCGTACCCTTACCTATTTAGATAACGAAATTTTTTTTTTACCCGTACTCATACCAAATAAATTTACAAAAAAAAAATCATACACATAGAATCGTGGAAGAACCTCGTTCATGGAATTTGGAAGGGTCGTGAAGGTTTCCTAATCATAATATATAATAGATGAGGAGGGTTCAAATGCCTCCATTTTTCATGCCTCCACCATGCCTTCATATTTTAAAACTTTAATAACTCAAAATTTAAAACTTAAAAGTCAAAATAAAACCGTTGGATATGATCTACATCATTTTATCTATGTGCTCATAAAAATTATCACATTTCGATTTTGTTTTTTATGTGAATCAATAAGTTGAAAAATCAACGTCTAGAAATTATCCACATTAGTATGTTTTTTACAAGCTCTTGATGACAACCAAAACAAAATTGAAATATCATAATTTTTTACACGTGTATAGATAAAATGATGTAGACCATATCCAACGGTTTTATTTTGACTTTTAAGTTTTAAATTTTGAGTTATTAAAGTTTTAAAATATGGAGGCATGGTGGAGGCATGAAATATTGAGGCATTTGAACCCTCCTCATAATAGATTCGTGGAAGAAACTCTCCAGTCCCAGCGGCGTCTGCTCTTGGTTATTTTAAACGGAGAAATGGCATTACATGAAAATAATCTGTCCAGTTTATTAAAAACTGCAGGGGATTACATGACTTTTCTTGGTCAGCAAATTTGTAGAAGTAAATCAAACCTGACCCTCCTCAGTCCTCATCCATTTTCCTCGCTTCTTCTTTTCGAACAGCTCAAATCTTATATATCTATATATAGGTACACAAATGTTAACCTGATGGATATATTGCTGAGATCAAACGAGTCCTTGAAAATGGCCAAGGTGACCATTCTTTCAAAACAAACCATCATGCCTTCGCAGCATACATGCAATTCTATTCCTTCCATTTCTCTCTCTCTCCTCGACCAACTCTCACCTCCAACCTACATCCACATCCTCTTATTTTACTCCACCTATTTACCAGACACACCAGAGAAGCTCAAATCATCTCTCTCTCAAACTCTGAAATACTTCTACCCACTTGCTGGCAGGATCAAAGAAACTGATAAAGGGAAACTTCATGTCGAATGCAACGATGAGGGTGTCGAACTTAATGAAACTAGGGTTACCGGTGTAAATCTGGAATCAATCTGTCAAGGCCCAGCAGTTGAATTGTTTAACGAACTCCTACCAATAAAGAAAAGCATGTTCGATTACCGAGAAAACGATCCCCTGCTTGCCGTTCAGATTAATGTATTAGATGGTGGAGGATTTGTACTTGGTCTGTCCATTTGTCACCTTATTGCTGATGGTGGATCTCTTTCCATGTTTATAAATTGGTGGTCTCGCACTGCTCGTGGGTTTACTGAGAATTTATCACCAGCTTCCCTGCCGCCACGGTTTGACTGTGCATCGGTGTTTCCTCCCAAGGAGATGACTCAAAACACACCGCATAAAAGAACTACTGAAGATAGTGGTCCTAATCAAGATGTCGCAATTAGATGCTTCAGAATCGACTCAAAAGCCATGGAGAGGCTTAAGCAGGTCAGTGTTGGCCAGTCAACACGGGTTGAAGCCGTATCTGCACTGGTCTGGAGATGCATTAAACGAGCACAAGGAGAGGACATAGTGTCTATGTCACATGCTGTGAATTTTCGTAAGAGAATGGCTCCGATACTATCGCCTGAGTCGTTTGGGAACATGCATCTCGGAGTTGAAATAAAAGAACCAGAAGCAGAAGCGGAGAGCATTGGAGGCATTGAACAAAATATAAGGAGAGCAGTAAGAGGGGTCGATGAACAGTTTGTAAGAATGAAAGCACAGCAGATGTGGGATGAGAGAGAGGAGAAGGGAACACAGAGAGTAGACTTCATATTCAGTAGTTGGTGTAGGATGGGGTGGTACAAATGCGACTTCGGCTTCGAGGAGCCCGTCTGGGTGGCGTGCGGGATAACGGATCTGAGGAATGTTTGCATATTGATAGATGCAAAGGATGGACATGGGATGGATGTCTGGTTGTGGATGGCAGTTGACGAGATGGAGAGGATTGAGAATGATCATGAGTTTATGAAGTTTGTATGTTCTTCTTAGCCGACTCATGACAGGAAAAAAATTGCCAAATTTCCCCAAAAAGATATTTATATGTATTTTATAATTATTATGTTGTTATGAATATTGTAGTAGTTTCTACTATTTTGATTACTAGGAGAACGATCATGATCAGGCATCATACATCGGTCTGAAAAATATTAGTAACTTCAGTTTAAATGTTTCACATCAATGGATCTATTTTGGGAACACCGTACACGGGACACTATCATTCTCTTGTTCTATTTGTAATAGAAAAGAAAAACCTATATGAAGTTTGTTCATAGTCAATGTCCCGCATGCTCCAACAGTCATTACCAGGAAGACCCATCTGAATCAAGAAAAACTATTTATTTTGTTTTTGTTTTTGTTTTTTCCTATGATATTTTGCAAGAAAAATCAAACCTGATAGGAGAAAAATGGAACATAAGCTTCTAGTTGTATCTTTATTTGCTAAATTCAAAACATTTGAGACAGACATTATATAAGAAGAATTTAATAATTGACGTCTAGAAATTAATCCTAGACGTATCAAATTATATTACAGGCCAAATTGAAGAATAAAGGTTTCAAAACCTATAATTAAAGAATTAGAAACTCCGCTAACACACTCATAGAATTAGATAGGTCAAACTAAGATTACGGACAATAAAGCTTGATATACAAAACTACATTACACATTTCATAAACTAAAATGAAGTTCAAATTATTTCAAGTACTTGATAAGTAATAAAAAAGATCTTCAAATATAAATTTAGACCATAAATAAGCGTTCTAGAATCAACCATAATCCATGGATTTCAAACCCAAACCAAAAATGATAATCATAGACTGATCAGGCTGTCATTATAGTGCATTTACGCTATTCTATTCTACAGTGTTTAACGAGGTATAAATCTAACCAAAATCAACATTAGTATATTCATATCACCCTGATTTTACACCGGCACTTTGTTTCTAAAAGTTAAGCAGTTGTGTTGCAATACATATCCAGGAATGATTCTGCACCAAATCAGTAAGATCAACAACTAAGCTTCCCATATCCGAATTATAAAGCAATGAATCCAGTGAAAAAAAAAATAAGCATCAAACTATCAAAATAATTGTACCACAATCATATTCCTTCGGAGGGTAATGCCAATAATCATCTTCGCGAGTAGAACTTAATTTCCAATGTGCTGGCACAGAAAGACATAACATTTTGGATAACAAAGCTGACTTGTCCTATAAAATTCAATTACTTTTTCACTTGCGGGTCCCGACTAAGACCATGTGTCTTTAAGGTTTTGATGTAGTTCCTCATGAGACTAACCTTGTTTGCGCCTAAATGGTGCAAATAGTCCCATGTGAAAATTCCCGTCTTATGCAAGTCATCAAACAGTATCCTGTCAAACCAAAAAAAAAAACTCGTTTATGTAGAGTATCAGTATTTTTCAAGGAAATACAACTAAAGAGGAACTCTTTCACCTCAATTAAGAGAAACAAGTTTGGTATTTCCTGTAACACAATGTTAGAGGCTCAATTAAGCAATCTTAGACATCACTTTTACACAGTGCAACAAGGAAAAAAACATGGGAAAAAAAAAGGGTGGGGTTAAGTCCACCTGCTATCCAAATTGGTACCAGTCCATGTATGCTGGTAGACACTGTTGCCGTATGTACATTACTGTTATCTGCTACTGTAATTCTTGCCCTTCTAAATTTTTTCAAATGAATAGCAAGCAGGACAAAAAGGATAATGGACGGCACCTGACCCCATAATTCCCGACCTGTTCTGCTGACATGATGCCGACATGGCGCCTTCCAAATATTACCTGTCTCCAGAAACAAACTAGTTCAGACTGTTTGATATACTATGGTGAACAAAACAAAGAAGAAATCAAGGAAAAACACGCCAGCTTGTATTGGTGCCGCTTGTGATTGAGTATATAATAACCGAGGAAACACACCATTCCACTTCTTCCCGATCTCTTCATTGTACTGAGAAAGGTCACTTCTTGTCTTTTAATGGGTGTTGTAATGTTTTTGATATAGTCAGATTAGAAACGAGGACGGGACAGTAGATTGTACATATTATGGATTTTGTACCTTTTGTATTCAGCAATGAAACGGGTGGCAATTGCTATTATTTCAAACAAAAATAAAAAGTATAAAATACATTTACCAATTTCTTTCCTTATAAAAGTAGAAGAAATTGTATGGAATAGTACCTTTTCCCCACAACCTAGACACACTCAAAAGAAAACAAGAGAAGATAATTTGGTGCACACATGCTAGAAAAATATCCACATAAATACATTGCAACATCTATTGTCCAAAGAAAATTACTACCAAGATCAAAGCATGAAAGTCTAAAAATGAGGTAATTACCTTCTCGCCTCCCACAGATCTAATTTTACTATCAGCAGCAGGGCTGTGTACTCTAAGAAACTCAGATGAGAGATTGAATGAGGTACCATCTGAAAATTCAACTTCTACCTACGAAAGATCCACTACAATATCAGTAAAACAAAGTTCATCAAACCCTTTTACCAGATATTAGCCTAAATGGCATATTACGTCAACCAAAATCACATAGATCAAGGCACTTTAACCTTTGAGATGAATAAAAAAGATGTAAATTTCTGTTCATATTGCATGTAAACCAAGTTCATTATTGAATTACGTTAGCAAATGAAAAACTAGCTGAGCTTGGCATTTACAAACACATATCAGGGCCTAACTGGGAAAGCCATTGCTCCCCCAATCCAACCATGTCAAAAATTGACAATGGCAAACAAGATACATAATGACTTAAGCAAAGTTGAACATCAAATTAAATGAAGAGTTTTCATCAGGGGAAATGTGGATCAGTACATCAGTTGGAGGAGATAAATATAAAGAAAAGATAAAAATCCTGACAGATGGAAGACATTACTGCTTTGGGAGGATGGAGCGCGAATTTGGTGAGGCGAGGAGGCAGAGTCTTGCTAGAGGCGGAGTTGTGGAGGCGCCGAAGCGCCGAGCGTAGCACCCAAGCACTCATGACGTCATGTATAAGTGGTTCCTCGGTGCTCTCCGGACTCCGGGCAACAAGCCGAGCTCGAACGAGCTAGGCCTAGCCCGTGATCGACTTGTAGGTACGACGAGCCGAGCGAGCCAAGACTTTGGTCCCGACTCCCAAGCCCGTGATTGGCTCGTATTCAGCTCGCCGCAGTATATACCAGAGAGAGAGAGAGAGATCGAGGAGACTAGCCTCCTTAACTGAGGGAGAGGGACCTGCCTTGTTGAGGTTTTCAGACGCTCGACGCTTCAGGGCTCGCGAGTGGTGGGCTTGTAAGACCATAAATGAAAGATCAAAATTCAAAAATGTATGTACGGTCCATGTCCCTTGAAGCCACCTTTTTGGGCTTGTAAGACCATAACTCGTTAATTGACTGAGTAGGCTCGTTTTCAGCTCGGCCCATGAACGAGCGAATTTTGTACGGGCCGATCGCGAACGAGCCCTAAGGGTTTTTTCTTATTAAATTAGTTTTAAAGTTCTAGTGTTTCTATATTTCCTGCTTTTGGATGATTTATGTTTCAAATTTGCACGTCTTCATTTATTTGTTAATGATATTTCACACCAATTATTTTTATTTTCCAGGACCAAAGAATTGAAGTCTCGAAAATTGATTTTTACTTGATGTGATTTGTGTTGATCATTCCCCTTATTTTCAATACTAAACTAATTGCCGTGGTCAATGAACAACTTCTTGAAGAATTAACGCTGTAATTAGATAAGAGAGGATAAAGAGCTGGAACTTGATAAAGCTCCATATTTCTCCAATCCGTGTTGATATATAACAGACGAGTACTTCAAACATTTGGAGGGTAAAACTAAAAATGAGAAAATATTTTGAAGGGAACAAATCATGTCTTAATATTTAGGGTTTGTCTATAGTACAGCAAAATTATTTTGACTATAGTACAGTACTTGATTTTAATTAAAATCTGACCTTTGATCTTCTTGTCTCTAATTTTAAGTTGTTTAGGGTAAAAATGTCTTTTTACTTTTTTTCCCTGACTGCGTTATTCTTTTCTCACGGAAATAAGACACGCTTGCGCTTACATCTCTCTCTCATCCCAAAAATTCGCGGCTGATCTTTCTGAACGGAGAAATGAGTAGAGAAATCGCGGCAGGGCTTGAACGCGTTGCCTCCTCCGCTGCTCGGTGCTCGTGGTACTGTTCTCATCTCTCTTTTCTCTTGGCAAATTGTAAAACCCCATTCCTCCTACCGTTCCACATTATTTTCAATTAACGCAATTCAATGTAATATAGAGATCTGCAAATTTGAAATTTTGTATTGCAGAATGAGGAAGTGACAAGGGCATGCTCTGAAGTGGAATCACACAAGGTATCAAGCACTGCGGCTCCTGTGACAAAATGAGTAGCTTTTTTTGTTCAAGGCCCATTTTAGTATAATACTCTTTGACTATTCTTCTTCTATTAATGTTTTTTGGATGGGTATCTTTGTAAGAAAAATGAATCTGGTGATGTGTTCTCTTGTTACGAGCAATTATATTACTTGCGTCTTCAGTGAGATGATGTATTGGTACGACTCAGGCCGGTGAGGTGACAGTAAAGATTCTCTCTTTTGCGGGTGAAGAAGGGAGATGGCTTGAATTTTGAATCACCATAGCTTGTTAATATGCTTCTTGTGGGTTAGGATATCCTACAAAGTAAGAACGACATCCTGTACTCTCTCTTTGTTTGTTATAATCATGAAATCTATTTATTGCACAGAAGGTGTTTGATGGATGTCTAATGTTCATTAGTTCAGTGCTTATAAGTTGCTTGATGAAATGTTTTACTTTTATGGTTTATCACTTTATCAGAACCTAAAATTGTTAGTAAAATTAAGCCATATCAATTAGTTCTAAGAATCAATCACACAAAATTATGCAAATAAATCACTTATCAAGCTTTCCAATGTAATAAGCTTTGTCGCCTGTCCTTTTTATGTTAACTAATTGCACAGGGTTGAACATTTTATATTAACTAATTTGCAGACAATGGTCTGCTTCTACCAATTTTTGTTTCATATAACCAAACCCAGAAAATGTGGGCTGCTTGTGGTAGTTTTTTTTGCTAGAGGGCTGATTTGAAACATTAAATGCAGGAGGTGGCTGATTTGCAAACTGTTGAGACTGACAATGCAGAAAGGAAAAATAAGATGATGTCTCCAAAAGAAATAAGCAGCCTTCTCACCAATTTGGATCTCTCTTTGGTACTTGAATTAGTCGACACTTGTGCAGGTCTTTAAGGACATAACATCGCTAGTGCAGGTCGTAATTTGGCACGAATGAACTGCACATCTCAAACAAGAGAACATAATGGTGGTTGAGCAATTATATTGCGAGGACAGTGTGTGATTGTTGAATGTCAATGTTTGAAGTTGTATTGGTTATTTTCAGTAGGTTTGAAGGATATATTATATACACCGGTTTAAGTTTGTTAGTTTGTTAATGGGTTGCAAATCATCTTTTTGTTAGTTGTTATGGTTTCATCAGGAACTATACCAACTGTACATTAGACAATCGTCAACTTAATTCTCTATAATTTGTAACAGGCTTTTATTTCTATAATTTGAAATCTGACATTGTATTTTTTGTTCACTAGAATAATTAAGATGTGTGTCAAATTATTGTATTTATAAATGTGTGCATATGTAACTTCCGAGTGGTTGTTTGCTTGAACATTAGAATTGTAAACATTTATAGTATGATTCAAAGAATGACATTGATAAAATCATTAAAATTTACAGATTATTGTAATTGGTACCACAGTACCGGGGGGGATGCATAGATACTAGCATGTGGCTCTACCACTCTTTTGTTTTATAATACGTGACTTCATATATCATGGGAGTACTTGCTGAAGTTAGAATCAGCACAACAATTTGCATAAAGACATAAGCGTAAAGGACTGCTAGGGGATAGTTAATAAACAAAAGATCTTTCAACAATTATTCCGATAATTGATCATTTTACTGCAAAAGCCATATTTTTTTTCCTTAAATTGATAGATAAAAGTATAGTCAGATGGAATTAAACTAACCAATTTACTTTTAAAGCAAGGATATGTCTACCCTTTTTTTCTGTCAGAATAAACGTGAATAATTAAGTTGGACAAAAAGTGTAGAAAAACAATGATAAGAGCGATAATGATAAAAAATATATTTGTGCTTAGGAATCTCTTTTCTTATATCAAGCATGTAGATGTCATGATCTATTGACGGCTGTAATTAAAAGATAAAATTTCATATTATATATCAGCCTTACCAATCAATATCTATATCTTTTGATTCAATGCAACCGTTTAATGTTATTTTATGTATAAAATTCTAAATTTATTTACACACGTACTTGCCATACTTACTGCACACGATATGGTTAAAATTGAAATTGAATATATTTAAATTAGCGGTGCTGCAATGAAAAAGCTATTGATGTCTTGTTTTTTTTGTTTTCCTTCAATTTTTTCCTTTTATTTCCTTGATCCTTCCTTCAATACATATAATCTGACCGAATAAAAAATAAAATGTATATTACTACAAACTTTTTAAAGAAAGAAAATATATATTACTACAAACTTTCTAAAGAAAAGAATAAAAAAATAGACTATAATATTATATTACTATAAACTTTCCACGATCCTTCCTTTATTGCATAAAATCTCACCGAATGAATAGAATATATATATATATATATATTACATATTTTTAGGACAAGTGAATAAACAATATTTAATTACATTATTATATACTTTAAAGAAGAATCCAACTAACGCGCATATCCACTGCTAATATTCTGTTAGCCTTATAAGAGATAAATTTATGTGGACTTATCTCATTTTTTGTCAAATACAATTACAATGTAGTAATTTTTTTTAAATTTAGTTCACTTGCTACAAAATTACACAAAATATTTACTATATAGTTAAATTTCACTAAATATAACGGGTATCTATCTAAAAAGTAAATATTTTAAATATTTTGTTGTTATGTTATAATATGTTCTCTCTAGGGGCGTCAACTGGTACGGTAAGGGTCGGGTGGAAGCATTTTCATATCCGTACCCATTACAAATTGTAATTACCCGGGTTCTAAATAGCTAGCTATAGCTGTGCTAGCTATAGCTTTTTCGGACCTCAAAAGTTATAACGCTATTAACCGCTTTTCTTTTATAATGATTCTAAATAGCTAGCTATGGTTGTGCTATAGCTGCGCTATAGCTTTTTCGGATCATAAAAACTATAGCGTTATAATCGCTATTTAGAACCTTGGTAATTACCCATACCCTACCCTTACCCACTATAAATTATCTTACACATACCTACCCTTACCCCTTACCCGTTATGGTTGTCGGATAACAAAACGGTAGCGGGTAAATAAGAGTAATACTAATATAATAATTATTTTTTTATATTAAATAAAACATTAAAACATATATTCATTTCACACATTAGTACTTTATTGAAAAATAATTATGATTATAAAGCGCAATAAAATAAACTAATTAAATTACTCATTTCAATGCATAATATAATAATATAATATTAAATTTTTACAATAACCCAATAAAGTACAATACGAAATAGGCTTTACCCATATCTTTATTATCCCCCGTTACACGTAGAATCGTAAAAGAACCTCCTTCGTGGAATTTGGAAGGGTCGTGAAGGTTTCCTAATCATAATATATAATAGATTCGTCAAAGAAACTCTCCAGTCCCAGCGGCGTCTGCTCTTGGTTATTTTAAACGGAGAAATGGCATTACATGAAAATAATCTGTCCAGTTTATTAAAAAAACTGCAGGGGACATGACTTCTTGGTCGCAAGTAGAAGTAAATCAAAGTTCACCCTCCTCAGTCCTCATCCACTTTCCTCGCTTCTCTTTCAAACAGCTCAAATCTTATATATATATAGGTACACAAATGTTAACCTGATGGATATATGCTGGATCAAACGAGTCCTTGAAAATGGCCAAGGTGACCATTCTTTCAAAACAAACCATCATGCCTTCGCAGCATACATGCAATTCTATTCCTTCCATTTCTCTCTCTCTCCTCGACCAACTCTCACCTCCAACCTACATCCACATCCTCTTATTTTACTCCACCTATTTACCAGACACACCAGAGAAGCTCAAATCATCTCTCTCTCAAACTCTGAAATACTTCTACCCACTTGCTGGCAGGATCAAAGAAACTGATAAAGGGAAACTTCATGTCGAATGCAACGATGAGGGTGTCGAACTTAATGAAACTAGGGTTACCGGTGTAAATCTGGAATCAATCTGTCAAGGCCCAGCAGTTGAATTGTTTAACGAACTCCTACCAATAAAGAAAAGCATGTTCGATTACCGAGAAAACGATCCCCTGCTTGCCGTTCAGATTAATGTATTAGATGGTGGAGGATTTGTACTTGGTCTGTCCATTTGTCACCTTATTGCTGATGGTGGATCTCTTTCCATGTTTATAAATTGGTGGTCTCGCACTGCTCGTGGGTTTACTGAGAATTTATCACCAGCTTCCCTGCCGCCACGGTTTGACTGTGCATCGGTGTTTCCTCCCAAGGAGATGACTCAAAACACACCGCATAAAAGATCTACTGAAGATAGTGGTCCTAATCAAGATGTCGCAATTAGATGCTTCAGAATCGACTCAAAAGCCATGGAGAGGCTTAAGCAGGTCAGTGTTGGCCAGTCAACACGGGTTGAAGCCGTATCTGCACTGGTCTGGAGATGCATTAAACGAGCACAAGGAGAGGACATAGTGTCTATGTCACATGCTGTGAATTTTCGTAAGAGAATGGCTCCGATACTATCGCCTGAGTCGTTTGGGAACATGCATCTCGGAGTTGAAATAAAAGAACCAGAAGCAGAAGCGGAGAGCATTGGAGGCATTGAACAAAATATAAGGAGAGCAGTAAGAGGGGTCGATGAACAGTTTGTAAGAATGAAAGCACAGCAGATGTGGGATGAGAGAGAGGAGAAGGGAACACAGAGAGTAGACTTCATATTCAGTAGTTGGTGTAGGATGGGGTGGTACAAATGCGACTTCGGCTTCGAGGAGCCCGTCTGGGTGGCTGTGCGGGATAACGGACCTGAGAAATGTTTGCATATTGATAGATGCAAAGATGGACATGGGATGGATGTCTGGTTGTGGGATGGCAGACATGGAGAGGATTGAGAATGATCATGAGTTTATGAAGTTTGTATGTTCTTCTTAGCAGACTCATGACAGGAAGAAAAATTGCCAAATTTCTCCAAAAAGATATTTATATGTATTTTATAATTATTATGTTGTTATGAATGTAGTAGTTTCTACTATTTTGGATTACTAGGAGAACGATCATGATCAGGCATCATACATCGGTCCTGAAAATATGTAGTAACTTCAGTTTAAATGTTTCACATCAATGGATCTATTTTTGATTTGATTTTATTTTGGGAACACCGTACACGGGACACTATCATTCTCTTGTTCTATTTGTAATAGAAAAGAAAAACCTATATGAAGTTTGTTCATAGTCAATGTCCCGCATGCTCCAACAGTCATTACCAGAAAGACCCACCTGAATCAAGAAAAACTATTTATTTTGTTTTTGTTTTTTCCTATGATATTTTGCAAGAAAAATCAAACCTGATAGGAGAATAATGGAAAATAAGCTTCTAGTTGTATATTTATTTGCTAAATTCAAAACATTTGAGACAGACATTATATAAGAAGAATTTAATAATTGACGTCTAGAAATTAATCCTAGACGTATCAAATTATATTACAGGCCAAATTGAAGAATAAAGGTTTCAAAACCTATAATTAAAGAATTAGAAACTCCGCTAACACACTCATAGAATTAGATAGGTCAAACTAAGATTACGGACAATAAAGCTTGATATACAAACTACATTACCACATTTCATAAACTAAAATGAAGTTCAAATTATTTCAAGTACTTGCCAATATTATAAGTAATCAAAAAAAGAACTTCAAATATAAATTTAGACCATAAATAAGCGTTCTAGAATCCACCATAATCCATGGATTTCAAACCCAAACCAAAAATGATAATCATAGACTGATCAGGCTGTCATTATAGTGCATTTATGCTATTCTATTCTACAGTGTTTAACGAGGTATAAATCTAACCAAAATCAACATTAGTATATTCATATCACCCCTGATTTACACCGGCACTTGTTTCTAAAAGTTAAGCAGTGTGTTGCATGCATATCCAGGAATGATTCTGCACCAAATCAGTAAGATCAACAACTAAGCTTCCCATATCCGAATTATAAAGCAATGAATCCAGTGAAAAAAAATTAAGCATCAAACTATCAAAATAATTGTACCACAATCATATTCCTTAGGAGGGTAATGCCAATAATCATCTTCACGAGTAGAACTTAATTTCCAATGTGCTGGCACAGAAAGACATATAACATTTTGGATAACAAAGCGGACTTGTCCTGTAAAATTCAATTACTTTTTCACTCGCGGGTCCCGACTAAGACCATGTGTCTTTAAGGTTTTGATGTAGTTCCTCATGAGACTAACCTTGTTTGCGCCTAAATGGTGCAAATAGTCCCATGTGAAAATTCCCGTCTTATGCAAGTCATCAAACAGTATCCTGTCAAACCAAAAAAACAAACTCGTTTATGTAGAGTATCAGTATTTTTCAAGGAAAATACAACTAAAGAGGAACTCTTTCACCTCAATTAAGAGAAACAAGCTTGGTATTTCCTGTAACACAATGTTAGAGGCTCAATTAAGCATTCTTAGACATCACTTTTACACAGTGCAACAAGGAAAAAAACATGGGAAAAAAAAAGGGTGGGGTTAAGTCCACCTGCTATCCAAATTGGTACCAGTCCATGTATGCTGTAGACACTGTTGCCGTATGTACATTACTGTTATCTGCTACTGTAATTCTTGCCCTTCTAAATTTTTTCAAATGAATAGCAAGCAGGACAAAAAGGATAATGGACGGCACCTGACCCCATAATTCCGACCTGTTCTGCTGACATGATGCCGACATGGCGCCTTCCAAATATTACCTGTCTCCAGAAACAAACTAGTTCAGACTGTTTGATATACTATGGTGAACAAAACAAAGAAGAAATCAAGGAAAAACACGCCAGCTTGTATTGGTGCCGCTTGTGATTGAGTATATAATAACCGAGGAAACACACCATTCCACTTCTTGCCGATCTCTTCATTGTACTGAGAAAGGTCACTTCTTGTCTTTTAATGGGTGTTGTAATGTTTTTGATATAGTCAGATTAGAAACGAGGACGGGACAGTAGATTGTACATATTATGGATTTTGTACCTTTTGTATTCAGCAATGAAACGGGTGGCAATTGCTATTATTTCAAACAAAAATAAAAGTATAAAATACATTTACCAATTTCTTTCCTTATAAAAGTAGAAGAAATTGTATGGAATAGTACCTTTTCCCCACAACCTAGACACACTCAAAAGAAAACAAGAGAAGATAATTTGGTGCACACATGCTAGAAAAATATCCACATAAATACATTGCAACATCTATTGTCCAAAGAAAATTACTACCAAGATCAAAGCATGAAAGTCTAAAAATGAGGTAATTACCTTCTCGCCTCCCACAGATCTAATTTTACTATCAGCAGCAGGGCTGTGTACTCTAAGAAACTCAGATGAGAGATTGAATGAGGTACCATCTGAAAATTCAACTTCTACCTACGAAAGATCCACTACAATATCAGTAAAACAAAGTTCATCAAACCCTTTTACCAGATATTAGCCTAAATGGCATATTACGTCAACCAAAATCACATAGATCAAGGCACTTTAACCTTTGAGATGAATAAAAAAGATGTAAATTTCTGTTCATATTGCATGTAAACCAAGTTCATTATTGAATTACGTTAGCAAATGAAAAACTAGCTGAGCTTGGCATTTACAAACACATATCAGGGCCTAACTGGGAAAGCCATTGCTCCCCCAATCCAACCATGTCAAAAATTGACAATGGCAAACAGATACATAATGACTTAAGCAAAGTTGAACATCAAATTAAATGAAGAGTTTTCATCAGGGGAAATGTGGATCAGTACATCAGTTGGAGGAGATAAATATAAAGAAAAGATAAAAATCCTGACAGATGGAAGACATTACTGCTTTGGGAGGATGGAGCGCGAATTTGGTGAGGCGAGGAGGCAGAGTCTTGCTAGAGGCGGAGTTGTGGAGGCGCCGAAGCGCCGAGCGTAGCACCCAAGCACTCATGACGTCATGTATAAGTGGTTCCTCGGTGCTCTCCGGACTCCGGGCAACAAGCCGAGCTCGAACGAGCTAGGCCTAGCCCGTGATCGGCTTGTAGGTACGACGAGCCAAGACTTTGGTCCCGACTCCCAAGCCCGTGATTGGCTCGTATTCAGCTCGCCGCAGTATATACCAGAGAGAGAGAGAGATCGAGGAGACTAGCCTCCTTAACTGAGGGAGAGGGACCTGCCTTGTTGAGGTTTTCAGACGCTCGACGCTTCAGGGCTCGCGAGTGGGCTTGTAAGACCATAAATGAAAGATCAAAATTCAAAAATGTATGTACGGCCCATGTCCCTTGAAGCCGCCTTTTTGGGCTTGTAAGACCATAATGAAAGATCAAAATTCAGAAATGTATGTACGGTCCATGTCCCTTGAAGCCACCTTTTTGGGCTTGTAAGACCATAACTCGTTAATTGACTGAGTAGGCTCGTTTTCAGCTCTGCCCATGAACGAGCGAATTTTGTACGGGCCGATCGCGAACGAGCCATAAGGGTTTTTTCTTATTAAATTAGTTTTAAAGTTCTAGTGTTTCTATATTGAGGGATGCTTCTATGGGCATAAGGATCTATTTGTAAAATGAGTATATTTTTATTTTTAAAGTTCAAACAGTCGATCCGACCGTTCAACATTATCTCCATATTAAAATGTACTTGGAGGTCAAATTTTACATTTTTCTGAATTTTTTTACTATTTATTAAGTATTTTACAAAACTAGTCAAATTCAGACCATTGAATTTTGTACCCATCTTAATAAATAGTATAAAAATTCAAAAAAATGTAAAATTTGACCTCCAAGTACATTGTAATATGGAGAAAATGTTGAACGGTCGGATCGACTGTTTGAACTTTGAAATGAAAATATGCTCATTTTACAAATAGGTCCTTATGCCCATAGAAGAATTTGCCTTCTATATTTCCTGCTTTTGGATGATTTATGTTTCAAATTTGCATGTCTTCATTTATTTGTTAATGATATTTCACACCAATTATTTTTATTTTCCAGGACCAAAGAATTGAAGTCTCGAAAATTGATTTTTACTTGATGTGATTTGTGTTGATCATTCCCCTTATTTTCAATACTAAACTAATTGCCGTGGTCAATGAACAACTTCTTGAAGAATTAACGCTGTAATTAGATAAGAGAGGATAAAGAGCTGGAACTTGATAAAGCTCCATATTTCTCCAATCCGTGTTGATATATTACAGACGAGTACTTCAAACATTTGGAGGGTAAAACTAAAAATGAGAAAATATTTTGAAGGGAACAAATCATGTCTTAATATTTAGGGTTTGTCTATAGTATAGCAAAATTATTTTGACTATAGTACAGTACTTGATTTTAATTAAAATCTGACCTTTGATCTTCTTGTCTCTAATTTTAAGTTGTTTAGGGTAAAAATGTCTTTTTACTTTTTTTCCCTGACTGCGTTATTCTTTTCTCACGGAAATAAGACACGCTTGCGCTTACATCTCTCTCTCATCCCAAAAATTCGCGGCTGATCTTTCTGAACGGAGAAATGAGTAGAGAAATCGCGGCAGGGCTTGAACGCGTTGCCTCCTCCGCTGCTCGGTGCTCGTGGTACTGTTCTCATCTCTCTTTTCTCTTGGCAAATTGTAAAACCCCATTCCTCCTACCGTTCCACATTATTTTCAATTAACGCAATTCAATGTAATATAGAGATCTGCAAATTTGAAATTTTGTATTGCAGAATGAGGAAGTGACAAGGGCATGCTCTGAAGTGGAATCACACAAGGTATCAAGCACTGCGGCTCCTGTGACAAAATGAGTAGCTTTTTTTGTTCAAGGCCCATTTTAGTATAATACTCTTTGACTATTCTTCTTCTATTATGTTTTTTTGGATGGGTATCTTTGTAAGAAAAATGAATCTGGTGATGTGTTCTCTTGTTACGAGCAATTATATTACTTGCGTCTTCAGTGAGATGATGTATTGGTACGACTCAGGCCGGTGAGGTGACAGTAAAGATTCTCTCTTTTGCGGGTGAAGAAGGGAGATGGCTTGAATTTGAATCACCATAGCTTGTTAATATGCTTCTTGTGGGTTAGGATATCCTACAAAGTAAGAACGACATCCTGTACTCTCTCTTTGTTTGTTATAATCATGAAATCTATTTATTGCACAGAAGGTGTTTGATGGATGTCTAATGTTCATTAGTTCAGTGCTTATAAGTTGCTTGATGAAATGTTTTACTTTTATGGTTTATCACTTTATCAGAACCTAAAATTGTTAGTAAAATTAAGCCATATCAATTAGTTCTAAGAATCAATCACACAAAATTATGCAAATAAATCACTTATCAAGCTTTCCAATGTAATAAGCTTTGTCGCCTGTCCCTTTTATGTTAACTAATTGCACAGGGTTGAACATTTTATATTAACTAATTTGCAGACAATGGTCTGCTTCTACCAATTTTTGTTTCAAATAACCAAACCCAGAAAATATGGGATGCTTGTGGTATTTTTTTTTTGCTAGAGGACTGATTTGCTAACATTAAATGCAGGAGGTGGCTGATTTGCAAACTGTTGAGACAGACAATGCATAAAGGAAAAATAAGATGATGCCTCCAAAAGAAATAAGTAGCCTTCTCACCAATTTGGATCTCTCTTTGGTACTTGAATTAGTCAACACTTGTGCAGGTCTTTAAGGACATAACATCGCTAGTGCAGGTCGTAATTTGGCACGAATGAACTGCACATCTCAAACAGGAGAACATAATGGTGGTTGAGCAATTATATTGCGAGGACAGTGTGTGATTGTTGAATGTCAATGTTTGAAGTTGTATTGGTTATTTTCAGTAGGTTTGAAGGATATATTATATACACCGGTTTAAGTTAGTTAGTTTGTTAATGAGTTGCAAATCATCTTTTTGTTAGTTGTTATGGTTTCATCAGGGACTATACCAGCTGTACATTAGACAATCGTCAACTTAATTCTCTATAATTTGTAACTGGCTTTTATTTCTATAATTTGAAATCTGACATTGTATTTTTTTGTTCACTAGAATAATTAAGATGTGTGTCAAATAATTGTATTTATAAATGTGTGCATATGTAACTTCAGAGTGGTTGTTTGCTTGAACATTAGAATTGTAAACATTTATAGTATGATTCAAAGAATGACATTGATAAAATTATTAAAATTTACAGATTATTGTAATTGGTACCACAGTACCAGGAAATGCTTTGAAGGGGGGAAAATGCATAGATACTAGCATGTGACTCTACCACTCTTTTGTTTTATAATACGTGACTTCCTATATCATGGGAGTACTTGCTGAAGTTAGAATCAGCACAACAATTTGCATAAAGACATAAGCGTAAAGGACTGCTAGGGGATAGTTAATAAACAAAGGATCTTTCAACAATTATTCCGATAAATGATCATTTTACTGCAAAAGCCATATTTTTTTTTCCCTAAATTGATAGATAAAGTATAGTCAGATGGAATTAAACTAACCAATTTACTTTTAAAGCAAGGATATGTCTACCCTTTTTTTCTGTCAGAATAAACGTGAATAATTAAGTCTGGACAAAAGTGTAGAAAAACAATGATAAGAGCAATAATGATAAAAAAGATATTTGTGCTTAGGATATCTATTCTTATATCAAGCATGTAGATGACATGATCCGTTGACGGCTGTAATTAAAAGATGAAATTTCAGATCATATATCAGTCTTCTAATCAAATAGTCTGTCTTTTTTAATTTAATGCAACCTTTTAATGTTATTTATGTATAAAATTCTAAATTTATTTACACACGTACTTACCACACTTACTGCACACGATATGGTTAAAACTAAAATTAAATATATTTAAATTAGCGGTGCTGCAATGAGAAAGCTATTGATGTCTTGTTTTTTTTTTCCTTCAATTTTTCCTTTTAGTTCCCTGATCTTCAATACATATAATCTCACCGAATAAAAAATAAAATGTATATTACTACAAACTTTTTAAAGAAAGAAAATATATATTACTGCAAACTTTCTAAAGAAAAGAATAAAAAACAATAGACTATAATATTATATTACTATAAACTTTCCACGATCCTTCCTTTAATGCATAAAATCTCACCGAATGAATAGAATATATATATATTACTACAATTTTTTTAAGGAAAGAGAATAAAACAATATTAATTACAATAATATATTACTTTAAAGAAGAATCCAACTAACGGGCATATCCACTGCTAATATTATGTTAGCCTTATAAGAGATAAATTTATGTGGACTTATCTCATTTTTTGTCAAATACAATTACAATGTAGTAATTTTTTTTAAATTTAGTTCACTTGCTACAAAATTACACAAAATATTTACTATATAGTTAAATTTCACTAAATATAACGGGTATCTATCTAAAAAGTAAATATTTTAAATATTTTGTTGTTATGTTATAATATGTTCTCTCTAGGGGCGTCAACTGGTACGGTAAGGGTCGGGTGGAAGCATTTTCATATCCGTACCCATTACAAATTGTAATTACCAGGGTTCTAAATAGCTAGCTATAGCTGTGCTAGCTATAGCTTTTTCGGACCTCAAAAGTTATAACGCTATTAACCGCTTTTCTTTTATAATGATTCTAAATAGCTAGCTATGGTTGTGCTATAGCTGCGCTATAGCTTTTTCGGATCATAAAAACTATAGCGTTATAATCGCTATTTAGAACCTTGGTAATTACCCATACCCTACCCTTACCCACTATAAATTATCTTACACATACCCTACCCTTACCCCTTACCCGTTATGGTTGTCGGATAACAAAACGGTAGCGGGTAAATAACGAGTAATACTAATATAATAATTATTTTTATTATTTATTAAATAAAACATTAAAACATATATATTCATTTCACACATTAGTACTTTATTGAAAAATAATTATGATTATACTAAGCGCAAATAAACTAATTAAATTACTCATTTCAATGCATATAAATATATATAATATATATAATTTTTTTTACAATAACCCAATAAAGTAACAATACGAAATAGACTTTACCCATATCTTTATTATCCCCCGTTACACGTAGAATCGTGAAAGAACCTCCTTCGTGGAATTTGGAAGGGTCGTGAAGGTTTCCTAATCATAATATATAATAGATTCGTCAAAGAAACTCTCCAGTCCCAGCGGCGTCTGCTCTTCGTTATTTTAAACGGAGAAATGGCATTACATGAAAATAATCTGTCCAGTTTATTAAAAAAACTGCAGGGGATTACATGACTTTTCTTGGTCAGCAAATTTGTAGAAGTAAATCAACACTGACCCTCCTCAGTCGTCACAGTCCTCATCCATTTTCCTCGCTTCTTCTTTTCGAACAGCTCAAATCTTATATATATATAGGTACACAAATGTTAACCTGATGGATATATTGCTGATCAAACGAGTCCTTGAAAATGGCCAAGGTGACCATTCTTTCAAAACAAACCATCATGCCTTCGCAGCATACATGCAATTCTATTCCTTCCATTTCTCTCTCTCTCCTCGACCAGGTCTCACCTCCAATCTACACCCACATCCTCTTATTTTACTCCACCTATTTACCAGACACAACAGAGAAGCTCAAATCATCTCTCTCTCAAACTCTGAAATACTTCTACCCACTTGCTGGCAGGATCAAAGAAACTGATAAAGGGAAACTTCATGTCGAATGCAACGATGAGGGTGTCGAACTTAATGAAACTAGGGTTACCGGTGTAAATCTGGAATCAATCTGTCAAGGCCCAGCAGTTGAATTGTTTAACGAACTCCTACCAATAAAGAAAAGCATGTTCGATTACCGAGAAAACGATCCCCTGCTTGCCGTTCAGATTAATGTATTAGATGATGGAGGATTTGTACTTGGTCTGTCCATTTGTCACCTTATTGCTGATGGTGCATCTCTTTCCATGTTTATAAATTGGTGGTCTCGCACTGCTCGTGGGTTTACTGAGAACTTATTACCAGCTTCCCTGCCGCCACGGTTTGACTGTGCATCGGTGTTTCCTCCCAAGGAGATGACTCAAAACACACCGCATAAAAGATCTACTGAAGATAGTGGTCCTAATCAAGATGTCGCAATTAGATGCTTCAGAATCGACTCAAAAGCCATGGAGAGGCTTAAGCAGGTCAGTGTTGGCCAGTCAACACGGGTTGAAGCCGTATCTGCACTGGTCTGGAGATGCATTAAACGAGCACAAGGAGAGGACATAGTGTCTATGTCACATGTTGTGAATTTTCGTAAGAGAATGGCTCCGATACTATCGCACGAGTCGTTTGGGAACATGTGGCTCGATGTTGAAATAAAAGAACCAGAAACAGAAGCGGAGAGCATTGGAGGCATTGAACAAAATATAAGGAGAGCAGTAAGAGGGGTCGATGAACAGTTTGTAAGAATGAAAGCACAGCAGATGTGGGATGAGAGAGAGGAGAAGGGAACACAGAGAGTAGACTTCATATTCAGTAGTTGGTGTAGGATGGGGTGGTACAAATGCGACTTCGGCTTCGAGGAGCCCGTCTGGGTGGCGTGCGGGATAACGGATATGAGAAATGTTTGCATATTGATAGATGCAAAGGATGGACATGGGATGGATGTCTGGTTGTGGATGGCAGTTGACGAGATGGAGAGGATTGAGAATGATCATGAGTTTATGAAGTTTGTATGTTCTTCTTAGCCGACTCATGACAGGAAAAAAATTGCCAAATTTCTCCAAAAAGATATTTATATGTATTTTATAATTATTATGTTGTTATGAATATTGTAGTAGTTTCTACTATTTTGATTACTAGGAGAACGATCATGATCAGGCATCATACATCGGTCTGAAAAATATTAGTAACTTCAGTTTAAATGTTTCACATCAATCGATCTATTTTGATTGATTTATTTTGGGGACACCGTACACGGGACTATCATTCTCTTGTTCTATTTGTAATAGAAAATAAAATTCTATATAGAGTTTGTTCATAGTCAATGTCCCGCATGCTCCAACAGTCATTACCAGAAAGACCCACCTGAATCAAGAAAAACTATTTATTTTGTTTTTGTTTTTGTTTTTTCCTATGATATTTTGCAAGAAAAATATTTTGTTCTATTTTAAAAATTAAGACATGATTTGTTCCACTTCAAAATATTTTTCTCATTTTTAGTTTAACCCTCCAAATGTTTGAAGTACTCGTTTGTTCGATATCAAACCTGATAGGAGAATAATGGAAAATAAGCTTCTAGTTGTATATTTATTTGCTAAATTCAAAACATTTGAGACAGACATTATATAAGAAGAATTTAATAATTGACGTCTAGAAATTAATCCTAGACGTATCAAATTATATTACAGGCCAAATTGAAGAATAAAGGTTTCAAAACCTATAATTAAAGAATTAGAAACTCCGCTAACACACTCATAGAATTAGATAGGTCAAACTAAGATTACGGACAATAAAGCTTGATATACAAAACTACATTACACATTTCATAAACTAAAATGAAGTTCAAATTATTTCAAGTACTTGCCAATATTATAAGTAATCAAAAAAAGAACTTCAAATATAAATTTAGACCATAAATAAGCGTTCTAGAATCAACCATAAACCATGGATTTCAAACCCAAACCAAAAATGATAATCATAGACTGATCAGGCTGTCATTATAGTGCATTTACGCTATTCTATTCTACAGTGTTTAACGAGGTATAAATCTCACCAAAATCAACATTAGTATATTCATATCACCCCTGATTTTACACCGGCACTTTGTTTCTAAAAGTTAAGCAGTTGTGTTGCAATGCATATCCAGGAATGATTCTGCACCAAATCAGTAAGATCAACAACTAAGCTTCCCATATCCGAATTATAAAGCAATGAATCCAGTGAAAAAAAATTAAGCATCAAACTATCAAAATAATTGTACCACAATCATATTCCTTAGGAGGGTAATGCCAATAATCATCTTCACGAGTAGAACTTAATTTCCAATGTGCTGGCACAGAAAGACATATAACATTTTGGATAACAAAGCTGACTTGTCCTATAAAATTCAATTACTTTTTCACTTGCGGGTCCCGACTAAGACCATGTGTCTTTAAGGTTTTGATGTAGTTCCTCATGAGACTAACCTTGTTTGCGCCTAAATGGTGCAAATAGTCCCATGTGAAAATTCCCGTCTTATGCAAGTCATCAAACAGTATCCTGTCAAACCAAAAAAACAAACTCGTTTATGTAGAGTATCAGTATTTTTCAAGGAAAATACAACTAAAGAGGAACTCTTTCACCTCAATTAAGAGAAACAAGCTTGGTATTTCCTGTAACACAATGTTAGAGGCTCAATTAAGCATTCTTAGACATCACTTTTACACAGTGCAACAAGGAAAAAAACTTGGGAAAAAAAAAGGGTGGGGTTAAGTCCACCTGCTATCCAAATTGGTACCAGTCCATGTATGCTGGTAGACACTGTTGCCGTATGTACATTACTGTTATCTGCTACTGTAATGCTTGCCCTTCTAAATTTTTTCAAATGAATAGCAAGCAGGACAAAAAGGATAATGGACAGCACCTGACCCCATAATTCCCGACCTGTTCTGCTGACATGATGCCGACATGGCGCCTTCCAAATATTACCTGTCTCCAGAAACAAACTAGTTCAGACTGTTTGATATACTATGGTGAACAAAACAAAGAAGAAATCAAGGAAAAACATGCCAGCTTGTATTGGTGCCGCTTGTGATTGAGTATATAATAACCGAGGAAACACACCATTCCACTTCTTCCCGATCTCTTCATTGTACTGAGAAAGGTCACTTCTTGTCTTTTAATGGGTGTTGTAATGTTTTTGATATAGTCAGATTAGAAACGAGGACGGGACAGTAGATTGTACATATTATGGATTTTGTACCTTTTGTATTCAGCAATGAAACGGGTGGCAATTGCTATTATTTCAAACAAAAATAAAAAGTATAAAATACATTTACCAATTTCTTTCCTTATAAAAGTAGAAGAAATTGTATGGAATAGTACCTTTTCCCCACAACCTAGACACACTCAAAAGAAAACAAGAGAAGATAATTTGGTGCACACATGCTAGAAAAATATCCACATAAATACATTGCAACATCTATTGTCCAAAGAAAATTACTACCAAGATCAAAGCATGAAAGTCTAAAATGAGGTAATTACCTTCTCGCCTCCCACAGATCTAATTTTACTATCAGCAGCAGGGCTGTGTACTCTAAGAAACTCAGATGAGAGATTGAATGAGGTACCATCTGAAAATTCAACTTCTACCTACGAAAGATCCACTACAATATCAGTAAAACAAAGTTCATCAAACCCTTTTACCAGATATTAGCCTAAATGGCATATTACGTCAACCAAAATCACATAGATCAAGGCACTTTAACCCTTGAGATGAATAAAAAAGATGTAAATTGCTGTTCATATTGCATGTAAACCAAGTTCATTATTGAATTACTTTAGCAAATGAAAAACTAGCTGAGCTTGGCATTTACAAACACATATCAGGGCCTAACTGGGAAAGCCATTGCTCCCCCAATCCAACCATGTCAAAAATTGACAATGGCAAACAAGATACATAATGACTTGAGCAAAGTTGAACATCAAATTAAATGAAGAGTTTTCATCAGGGGAAATGTGGATCAGTACATCAGTTGGAGGAGATAAATATAAAGAAAAGATAAAAATCCTGACAGATGGAAGACATTACTGCTTTGGGAGGATGGAGCGCGAATTTGGTGAGGCGAGGAGGCAGAGTCTTGCTAGAGGCGGAGTTGTGGAGGCGCCGAAGCGCCGAGCGTAGCACCCAAGCGCTCATGACGTCATGTATAAGTGGTTCCTCGGTGCTCTCCGGACTCCGGGCAACAAGCCGAGCTCGAACGAGCTAGGCCTAGCCCGTGATCGGCTTGTAGGTACGACGAGCCGAGCGAGCCAAGACTTTGGTCCCGACTCCCAAGCCCGTGATTGGCTCGTATTCAGCTCGCCGCAGAATGTACCAGAGAGAGAGAGAGAGATCGAGGAGACTAGCCTCCTTAACTGAGGGAGAGGGACCTGCCTTGTTGAGGTTTTCAGACGCTCGACGCTTCAGGGCTCGACGGCGGATTGGGGGCTTGGGGCGCGGCGCCGTGCGACGGCCGCGCGAGAGGAAAATGAGGAGGGGATGGGGGACTCGCGAGTGGTGGGCTTGTAAGACCATAAATGAAAGATCAAAATTCAAAAATGTATGTACGGCCCATGTCCCTTGAAGCCGCCTTTTTGGGGCTTGTAAGACCATAACTCGTTAATTGACTGAGTAGGTCGTTTTCAGCTCGGCCCATGAACGAGCGAATTTTGTACGGGCCGATCGCGAATGAGCCATAAGGGTTTTTTCTTATGAAATTAGTTTTAACCTTTAAAGTTCTAGTGTTTCTATATTTCCTGCTTTTGGATGATTTATGTTTCAAATTTGCATGTCTTCATTTATTTGTTAATGATATTGCACACCAATTATATTTATTTTCCAGGACCAAAGAATTGAAGTCTCGAAAATTGATTTTTACTTGATGTATTTCTTCCTTTTCTTGAGAAAAATATAATTTATTGTACTGATTATATCCCCCTCTTTATATAATCTATATAATCAAATTCTCGCCCAAACCAAACACACCCAAATTTCTTGAGAAAAATAGAATTTATTCCTTATTAAGTGCTATACTATACTTGAAAAATTGGTATTGTATTGGTACTGGCCGGTATGGTAATTGTATGTCAGATGCCAGATATGAATAGGTAGATTCAGTAATGCAAATCTGTAACAACATCTTCAACCATATAAAATTTAGAACATGGTTGAGTTGAGACCTTGGTCCAGCCTATGTTTAGTCAAGTCGGATTATTAATTGGATAAAATTGAATCCAATTTTGGTGGAATTCTGATCAGATTTTGTTATGACTTAGATCAAACAGTAAAAAAAATCAAGTTTGTTAAGGAAGGTTATCTTGTGTGATTTGTGTTGATCATTCCCCTTATTTTCAATACTAAGCTAATTGCCATGGTGAATGAACAATTTCTTGAAGAATTAACGCTGTAATTAGATAAGAGAGGATAAAGAGCTGGAACTTGATAAAGCTCCATATTTCTCCTATCAGTGTTGATATCTAACAAACGAGTACTTCAAACATTTGGAGGGTAAAACTAAAAATGAGAAAATGTTTTGAAGGGAACAAATCATGTCTTAATTTAAAATAGAACAAAATATTTATTTATTTTTTTCGCAAAATATCATAGGAAAAGAAAATAAAATAAATAGGTTTTCTTGATTCAGGTGGGTCATTCTGATATTGACTGTTGGAGCATTTTTTATAAGGCATTAACTATGGACACACTTTATATATATACATATAGAGGGATGCTTCTATGCACATAAGGACCTATTTGTAAAATGAGCATATTTTCAATTTCAAAGTTCAAACAGTCGATCCGACCGTTCAACATTATCTCCATATTAAAATGTACTTGGAGGTCAAATTTTACATTTTTTTTGAATTTTTTTACTATTTATTAAGTATTTTACAAAACTAGTCAAATTCATACCATTGAATTTTGTACCCATCTTAATAAATAGTAAAAAAATTCAAAAAAATGTAAAATTTGACCTCCAAGTACATTTTAATATGGAGATAATGTTGAACGGTCGGATTGACTGTTTGAACTTTGAAAATAAAAATATGCTCATTTTACAAATAGGTCCTTATGTGCACAGAAGCATTTGCCATATATTATTTACAAATAGAAGATAGAGTGTTACGTGTACGGTGTCCCCAAAATAAAATCAATCAAAAATAGTAAAAACTACTACATTCATAACAACATAATCATTATAAAATACATTAAAAATATCTTTTTAGAGTGCGCTTCCATGGCAATTTTTCCTGTCATCAGACCGCTAAGAAGAAGATACAAACTTAATAAACTCATGATCACTCTCAACCCTCTCCATCTCGTCGACTGCCATCCACAACCAGACATCCATCCCATGCCCATCCTTTGCATCTATCAATATGCAAACATTTCTCTGAGCTGTTATCCCACACGCCACCCAGATGGGCTCCTCGAAGCCGAAGTCGCATTCATACCACCCCATCCTACACCAACTACTGAATATGAAGTCTACTCGCTGTGTTCCCTTCTCTCTTTGGCCCCTTTCCTTCTCCTCTCTCTCATCCCACATCTGCTGTGCTTTCATTCTTACAAACTGTTCATCGACCCCTCTTACTGCTCTCCTTATATTTTGTTCAATGCCTCCAATGCTCTCCGCTTCTGTTTGTGGTTCTTTTATTTCAACTTCGAGATGCATGTTCCCAAACGACTCATGCGATAGTATCGGAGCCATTCTCTTACGAAAATTCACAACATGTGACATAGACACTATGTTCTCACATTTTGCGCGTTTAATGCACCTCCAGACCAGTGCAGATACGACTTCGACCCGTGTTGACTGGCCAACACCGACCTGCTTAAGCATCTCCATGGCTTTTGAGTTGATACTGAAGCATCTAATTGCGCCATCTTGATTAGGACCACTAAATTCAGTAGATCTTTTATGCGGTGTGTTTTGAATCATCTCCTTGGGAGGAAACACCGATGCACAGTCAAACCGTGGCGGCAGGGGAGCTGGTGATGAATTCTTAGTAAACCCATGAGCAGTGCGAGACCACCAATTTATAAACATGGAAAGAGATGCACCATCAGCAATATGGTGACAAATGGACAGACCAAGTACAAATCCTCCACCATCTAATACATTAATCTGAACAGCAAGCAGGGGATCGTTTTCTCGGTAATCGAATATGCTTTTCTTTATTGGTAGAAGTTCGTTAGGCAATTCAACAGCTGGGCCTTGATGGATTGATTCCAGAATGGCACGGTAACCCGAGTTTCATTAAATTCAACACCCTCATCATTGCATTCAACATGAAGTTTTCCTTTATCAATTTCTTTGATCCTGCCAGCAAGTGGGTAAAAGTATTTCAGAGTTTGAGAGAGAGAAGATTTGAGCTTCTCTGATGTGTTGGGTAAATAGGTGGAGTAAAATAAGAGGATGTGGGTGTAGATTGGAGGTGAGAGTTGGTCGAGGAGAGAGAGAGAAATGGAAGGAATAGAATTGCATGTAGGTTGCGAAGGCATGATGGTTTGTTTTGAGAGAATGGTCACCTTGGTCAATTTCAAGGACTGGTTTGATTAGCAATTGATCCATCAGGTTAACATTTTTGTACCTATATATATAATATTTGAGCTGTAGCGAGGTAATGGGTAAGGATTGAGGAGGGCCAGTTTTGGCTAACTTCTACAAATTTGCTGACCAAGAAAAGTCATGTGATCCTCTACCGTTTTTAATAAAACTGGAGAGATTATTTTCGCTGTAAATTCCATTTTTCCTTTTAAATAATGGAGAGCTGGCAATACAAAGTAGACGCCGGTGCAAATGGGGAGTACTTTTCCTCTGAGCACAAATAAAATTTTCTATCATTATTGCTCTTATCAATGCTTTCCTAAACTTTTGTCTAAGCTTAATTATTCTTTTTTTTAGAGTGTGGTGTCAAGTTGCCATCTCACAATTTCAAAAATATTTATAGCGGGCCCACTAATTAAACATTTCAGCACAATGTTTCTAATAGCTAAACCTATCTAATTAATGACCGAGTCATCTTATTAATTACATTGTTTATTCCCCAATTTACTGATCCCAGTTGCCTCTTAGCATGCATGCATGACATCCCCATGCACGCACCACCTCGCGGAAGATATCCGCAGTATTTGCATGAACATTGTTGTTCCGATACCGGCAGATAAAAGGACGAGTAGCATGCTCATTCACCCAGCAACAAGAAATTGGTAATTTGGGAGTTACCGTTGGAGACAGCGATTCAATTAGAGAAGAAGAAGAATGGGGCAGGATGGGGAAGACAGACAGTCAGGATCCTATTAAAAGGACTGTCGCTGACAATGGGGCCCGTACATTTAAACACCAAGACAGAGTGAAGGGATCATGTGACGCTGACAGTAGGGGACCGCACAAGCAGAAAAAGAGAAGAAAGGAAGTTGCAACTGGGGAGGAGGAATAGATGAACCATTCACTGACAACAGCAGAGGTCGTTAGGGAGTTTGTTAGGCCACGTCAGCGCTTCACGCTGATATGGCACTCTGCGAATAAAACCACTGTTTCCTCTACCGTTTTATCTACTTCTTTTTACAATTCACATCGCCTTTATAAGGCTTGAGCTCGTGTGGAGTTGTATCAGAATTTTAGTAAATGAAATAGGCGAATTGCTTTGAGCATTTGTTAGTTGGTTATCTTGTCAGATTTTCTCTTTTATCAAAATTACCTCAAATTACTTGTTCATATTAATTGTATTCGATCAATCCTGCATCGAGATTTAGGCTCGTTGCACACCTCCAGTTGGTTGCAATCGAGTGTGTGAGGTCCCCAAAACCTGCTGAAGATTTGACAAATTTTTTGTATGCATTTGTGAAGACAACAAAGAAACTGAAAATTTATCTTAGAAACCGGCGGGCTTCTCGGTGGTTTATTTCTTAGGTCGAAAACTTTGTTGCTTTTGGTTCTTAAAATTTAAAAAGGGTTGCACTTAATTTAGTTTACTGTTATTCATCCATAAACTAATATTTATTTTGATCATTAGTCATATCTTCTTCTTCTTTCCTTCTTAAATCTTAATCATTGGTAATGGTGCGATGGATTAATATTTTTATGGCTTTTGAAATGATGTTTTTAGCATGTGTATTTCACTGCTAATGTAAATTTTTTAGTAGTAATCAGAAACTATGAATCTTGGTTTGCTCCTGAAGCCGAGAAAAAAAGTAGAATTATAGATGGTTAAACAACCTTGCATGTTTTTGCATCAAGCCTTCTTTGAAGTTTATTTGCCTCCTCTAGAATTCTAATTTGTAATTTGAGTTAAATTTAGAGTTAAAATTAGAATAAATTCTTAAATTCTAATTGATAAATAGATTTAGAAGTTAAAACGTTAGAAATCTTTTTTTTTAAATAATTAAAATATTAGAAATTAGAGGTCAGAAAATTGAAAATCATAAGTTAAGCATTGTTTTTTATCTAATACCCGATTAGTTAATAGATTTGAACCCAATTCGCTATTTTCTTACTTCTCTCTGACAAAAATCCTAAATCCACCCATATCAACTCTCATTTGCTTAGTACACGGTGGCTTATTTTGCTTTTGAAGATCAGTGAAGGAAAATCTGAATCATTGATATCTGAAACCAATATAACTCTAGAACTCTCCAACGCCATAATTAATTGGTATCGTATATGATTATAAACCAGTAACTCCATTTTTTAATATACTTAGGCCGCTATAGTAATAAGAGCAATTAATGAAGATCAGCTGGAGAATATAATTGTACAGCACCATATATAGTACACTAACGGCGAGTCCAAAGAATATACATCCCCAAACCACAAAGCCCTGCAAGAATTTACTTGGCACGTAGATTGGATAGATAGTGCAATTTCTTCCTGAAGTTGCCTGATTGATTCAATAGTTCCGCAATATGAGAACTAATTCAGATTTAAATTAAAGAGCTAAAAAGAAGATTTTCAAAGGATTTCAAAGCATTTCAATCTAAAAACTGAAACCAAATAATACAATCACAAAACAACTTTAGGGGCATACAGTTCAAGGCATACATAGCTTCCTATCAAGTGCTTGAAACACAGAAATGCTTCTTATACAAGTTTTTCATTATTCTACTCCACTTCTGCCAAATAGTCATCGATTTCAGAGGAGCTCAATACCCTGCATTTTAGTACCATAAGAGAGCAAAGTATGAATAATAAGTCAAAAAGATTATGTGGCGAAGAGCACTATATTATGTACCCACAAAAAGGCTGATACATCAAGGAATCATAAACTTATTTTGCTGATGCTACCAAGTTTTGGGCCAGATTTTAAGCTTACACCTTCCAACAACAAATAACAATAAACCGTTAATAAGTTTCAGGGTGGTGAAGTTAGGTTTAGAATAGGAACCCAGGGCAGCATCAAGGTTTACCCGTTTTATACGAATTCTGATAAGTGGTGGAAGCATAACTATGTATATGGTAATAATAAGAATAATCCAAGGAAACTAAGCAGTAAGCACAAATTATGAGTAAACAAAAGTAAGTGCCTGAATTGACGATCAGCGCCAATGATTCCAATTTCAATATTCTTCCCTGAAATTTGACCTTCAAATCTGCACATATAAGAAATAAGTTATTGTAGACCTCATTATTAGCTGACCATTAATTATGATCACTATAGAATTACTTCTAATGGCACAAGAAATAAAATTAATACCCTTCTTTTAAGGTTAAAATGGCTGTGTGGATAGCATCTTCAAGCTCCATATCCTCAGTGTATCTACAATTAAAAATATCACATACATCATACAAACTGCACAAAAGTGTACTAGTAAGATACTGGAAAGAAATATTTCTAAGCATAAAACCCAGTGCAAACATAAACATAATAATAAAAGTAAAGAAAAAGTAGGGCTTTTGTTCAGTTCTGATCAATAGTAGGTAAAACCTGGTTGCAAGACTAACAGATATAGAAAAAAAATGAGCCAAGAACACAACACTAGTGTACCTTTTCTCAAGGAAAGTTTTTGCATTAGAAACATTTTTACCCATAGCAGAGGCCTTCCATGAGAAGTATGACCCTGATGGATCAACCTGGCACATAATTTTGAAAATTGACGTACAAAAATCTATTACCAATATTTAATCTTAACAAAATGAAAATAAACAAAGATACGAAAGGATAAATACCTGATATAACTGTGGGCCATTGTCGTCATAACCAGCAATCAGCAGAGAAACACCAAAAGGCCTCACACCACTAAAATAAACAAACAAACACCAATAATATTTAATTAACATACATATAATGAGGGAAAAAGAATGACAAAACGAAGAAGAGGTAGAATGAAATAATATACCCAGATTGTGTGAATTCTTGCATGACAGCAGCTGTTTCTCTGACAAGTTGTGTAACTGGGATAGGCTCCTACATAAAAGCAAATCATAAATGAACATCAGAAATCTATTCAAACTAATAATCTCTTGAATTAAGCCATCATGTACAATTCAGGACTCAAAAGCTATATTAAATTCAAAGAAAGCAATTTAATAATACTGAAACATTTAACACCTACCTTGTAAAGGCGGAAATACTGTTGAGCTTGTTTTCTACTTTTTCTCACCATAACACGGAAATCCGGACCGATGCCACTGTACAAAGGGGACAAAGTTTATTTACCATCTGTAGTAATTAAAGAAATGAAAAAGACAAACATTGCATAATCTCTGGAAGCACAGAATTTTGGTTTGGACTATAATTAATAGCGGGCTTAGTGTCCAGATCTCTTTCATCAAATTGAAAATGATAAAAGAACTATCACCACTAGAATCTGTCTAAAGAGACATTTACAGTAGGTGTGAAATTGTTTTATATGTACTAATAAGAGTAGAACTAGGGTGTTCTTAAGTTCACCAAGCTTCTTTGTGAACTCAACCCTAAAACCTATTGGATTGGCTTCAAACGACGAATCTGAACTGTTGAAACCCATCTTCCTAATGAGTGATGTGTCTACATGCGAAAATTTTAAACTTTCGAATTAATTTAGTATAGAGTCAAGTGGTCAAAAAACATTCAAAAAATGAATGCATTAAGTTAATTTATAAACCTTCTAATTTTGACCGCTTGTTTTTATACTTAATTATGTTGAAAGTTCAAAATTTTCGCATGTAGACGCATCACTCATAAGGTAGATGGGTTTCATCTCGGATTCGTCGTTTGAAACCAATCCGAATGGTTTTAGAGTTGAGTTCACAAAGGAGCTTGGTGAACTTAAGAACACCCTAGTTCTACTCGTACTAATAAACCTTCGCAGATAAACTCATAATAAGATACTAAATAGAAAAACTTGTAACAAAGGAAAAAGTATATAGAAAAGAAAAAAACCTGTATACAACCCCAATATTAGGAGTCATCAGCTGAATCTTTTGAACCTGCACAGTAGACAGTAAATTTCATATTAAATCCATGCAAAAACACTTGATACCGACGCTTAAAAGAATAAAAAAGATTACTTAATTAGTATTCTTTTAAGTTAAGATACGTAATCACTTGCTGGGTTTTGCTATGGTGCTTTCACTTTTTCTATTCTAACCAAGACTGGTCCCACTCCTGCTTGCTGTGCCTTATAGGCCAAGATAAGTGTTATTTCTGGGGTGCTGTTAATTTTTGAGGTTAGGATTATAGTTTATCTGAGACCACTGTATATGTCATTCAAAGGGGTGGGTTTTGTGTTTTGAACTTGAGATTGAGGGGTTTGGATAACAGGTGGTAGAGCACAAGGTTTTCTGATGCAGGGTGTAATGATCAGATATTGTATATTGGGGTTGATTACTTTTGTGAAACCGGTGGTATAAATACCACTTTTTTTTAAAAAAAATTAAGATACTTAGTCACTTGCCGAGGTTTCATCCACCAAAATTGACGGCAATTTCTTCTCAGTGGCTACTACCACTCCGTTAGCAGCTGGATTAATTAGAGAAACAAATGTAAACTTTTACTAAAAGAGAAATATACTTATAAAGCTAATAAATCATGCAATAATACATGTCTAAACCATATGACTGATTGAAATTAAGCAAGCATCACCACATGTCCAGAGAAGAAATGCCTAAACTAAGAATTAATAAAAGAGGAGCGATAACCGCACCTCTTATCCGTGCCCCTTATCTACACCCCAGATGTATTTATACTTTATACAAAAAATATTGATACTTGATGAAAAAAATATTTATGCCTTACATTACTATGATTAAAAACTCTGAAAGATATAATTTACTTATTCAACAGAGTATTTGGTTTGAATTTTCTTATGATTATTTGGAAAAGAAATAATGATAAATACTTTGTATACTAGGTCTAAACACTTGCAAATTCAGATATAAATAATTTCTATGTCAAGTAAACCATTTTTTGGGGGGCAGAAAATGGAGTGCAAAAATAATTTCTGTTAACAAAAATATAACAAAGTACAAAACTGAATCTGATATCAGTATTTGCAAACCGACTAAGTTTATAAGAAAAGGAAAAAAGACGCACCTTTAATCCCAAGTGAGGTCTGACCAGATCCAACAGCCTGAAGCGCGTGCTCGATCTGAACAAGCTTCCCCGAAGGACTGTTTCGATCGGCATTAAAGAGAAGTAACAAGTCAAGCAAAATCACAAGCACGCTGATATACCAATTTGAGGAGCAATAAAATCGAACTAGTAAATCTAAAATGACAGAGAAATCGAACCTGAAAGTGGTGAGAGAGAAGGAGTACTGGCTGTCGCCCATTGCTCTTTCTTCTTTTCAAGCACCTCTACCGCGCGAAATTGAGGTGAGAAAATATAAGATGCTCTTTCCCGTTGCGCAAGAAATGAAAAATGGAGGTGGTTTAGAGCGAACAACACTAATGATTTGTCGCGCAAGCAGAAGAGGGGCATCAGGGGTAGTCAGGTCTGTGCGTAAATGGGCTGACAGGCCGGGCCGGATTTTATACATGCCGGGTTAAAATTGATGTGAATGTTTGGGCTGAGATTAGATCTTAGGCTCGACTAAGCTGCAAGGTCTGTCAAAGAAAAATGGCTAAGTTCGGTGGCTCTTCTTAAGAAGTTGAGAATTAAAAATTTAATCCTCGTCAAAGAATACTTGTTTGATAAAATAGTAAGATTAAAAATGAAAATTTAATATAAATAAAATATATATTGTAATATGTAAAGACCTAAATACCCTTCTCTATATTTTTTAAAACATCTAATGTTATTATATTTCAACATATTAATACGGATCGGATAGTGGTAAAACTATATTCATAGCAGGGTTTTTTCAGATATGAATACGGATCAGATATTAGACGGATACGGATCGGATATCCGTAGATATATACATAAATATTTTCATAATATATATATATATATATTAAACTATATGGTATATATCTACTATTTAGATACGGATAATTAAAATTCAAAACCATATCCGTACCATTATCCTTATAGATATTCAGATATCGGATATCCGCATCTAATTTTTGAATACGGATACGGATTTGGTCGAATAATATCCAACCCGTTTCCACTCCTAATCCTGGTACCACTATCAGTCTGGCACAAGGCTTACCAGAGGAGATATTGTGACTTACCACTGGTACAAGACTTGCAGTGTAAAACCCGAAAAATTTAGTAATTATTATTTATTCTTAAATGATTTTTTTCATAATATATATAATAAAATATTATTGATATTTTTTTTGTAACATGTTCTATTTATAATACTTGAGATGAATAAAAAAAAACATTCAACTGTCGATAAGGTAAATTATACGTACATTATGGCAAGTCTTTTATTTTTATTTTTTCAATCATTCAATAAAAAAGGTTCAAGATTCTTAGGTTGGAAAGAAAGAAAAATTGGAAACAAATTATGTTTTAATCATTGCTTCCTAACTTCACCGGTTACAAAATCAAAATAGAAATAACCTCTTTTATTTTGAAACCTTTCGGTGCCTCTGCCAAAGGTGTTATAACCTCCTTTAATTACCGTCTCTCTCTTTCGTTCTCTTCGGAAAAAGAAAAAGAAAAAGAAAAATCAAATAGAAAATAAAGAGAGAAAAATAAAGTCAGAAAAAAATATTTAAGAAAAATATTATGATATCAATTATCATTCGATTGTATGCTCGATTTGAATTCCAACTATGTCGCAGTGATTCTAAATTGTCGTTGCAATCCGTTTTGAAATTTCGATCATCTCGCTATCAGGTAAGCATACTTCTCTATAATTTGTATTTTCGCTTTGTATGGTTGATTTGAATATTGGTATTGCATATTAGATTATGATGGCATATTTAACAGGATAGTGGAGATCTGAGGTTGTAATTTGATTTGTGATTTAGCCTTCCACTATTTGTTGAACTTTCCAGTGGGTTGGCGGTCCTCCAATATTGGATGGATTTCCCATTGAATTGACAGTTTAATGAATTGTGTTATAAGAATGCGGGAATCGCCTGTGGCAGAGATTACACATGTGTGAATATGATGTGACTTGTTTTGCTCTAGACCGACGTGCTATCGTCGGTTATATATACATGCATAATTTGATATGTATTTGTGTGGATTAATCCGGGTTGTTTGAATGATTGTTAAATCTAGCCAATTATAGAAAAACACGTCATTAAATAACCGGTCACTGAGCTTTGTAGCTGATTCTGTTTTGTTATTTTGTTTTATTTTCTATTAGCGACGTAGGTTGACGGGCCAATAAAAAATACAATGATGATGTTATAATCATGCTCCTAAAGGTTAAAATTTAAAGTGTGACAAGCAGTATGTGCTGTAATCAACAACCGATTTAATTTTGTTTTTGCCTTTCATGTTCTTATTTTATTAGATTCCTGACAAGAACCAATTTTTCAAAATGTAGGAGTCTTGGGTAAATATAAAATGATAAGAAGTTTTGTTATTAACAGATAAATGTCTATTAGCTGCATATTGTATTATGCATGCTCGACATGTATAGTGACGAGTTCGTTGATTTAATATCGATTTTTTAATTAAATAATGAATTTTAAGTAAGGGGAGAAATGAAAATTTAAAATTGGTGGACTAAAACATAAAATGTATAAAATTTATGGATACATATTGTTCTGTCTCATTGAATATTTTTGTGTATTTGCTTCAAAGAAAAAAAGTATTCAAGTATTTATACTAATTACAAATATAAAATGATAGGAAGTTTTGCTATTAAGAAAATCATGCGTGCTACTATTTGTACGGCTTACTATTGTTTTCAAAAAATTGTTATAATTTCCTGTAACATGTTATAAATACATTTATTTCCGTTAGTATTCATCTATGAATAACAAGAAAAAGAGTTCTTATTTGTATTGTTCTTTCTCTCGGAACATCTTTTGGCTTTTGATTCAAAGAAAATAAGTATTCAAGTATTGTATACTAATTACAATTATAAAATGATTAAAAGTTTTGATATTAATAGGTAAATATCTAATAGCTGTGTAATGTGTTGTGCATGCACATCATGTATAAGTGACTGAATTTGTCAATTAACTATTGAATTTTAGTAAGAGAAGTACTATAAATTTAAAATTGGAGGACTGAAACATAGAATACATAATATCTATAGATACATATTGTTCTTTCTCATGAAATACATTTGTGTATTTGCTTCAAAGAAAAAAAAGTATTCAAGTATTATATACTAATTACAAATATAAAATGATTGGAAGTTGTCATATTAATAGCTAAATATCTATTAGTTGCATATTGTATTGTGCATGCACAACATGCATAAATGACAAATTTATTGATTTACTAATGAATTTTTAGTATGGTAAAATTAATAATTTTAGATTGAAGGACTGAAACATAAAATGCATCATATTATTTATAAATACATAATATGTGGTTATTAAAATAAATTATTAATAAAATGAAATTGGTGAAAGTGAGATTTGAACCCACGCCCTTTCGGACCAAAACCTTAATCTGGCGCCTTAGGACCAACTCGGCCATCTCACCAATATTGTCTGGTTATTGGAATAAAATTAAGACTCCACAAATTACATAATAGAATCCTAACAATATATTACAAGCCCAAATTTAGCATTTTTTTTAGGAGGAGGCTGAAATATATAAAAAAATTAGAAAAATAAAAATTAAATTAACTTTGAATATTTATTATTAAAATTTAAAATTATGAAGATTGCTAGCTAGCACTTCTATTTGTACATGCATCCTTAATATTTAGTGAAATGATTTATGCTCTATTAGTATGGTTTATGCCATGTGTGTGACTATTTATACAACATACTATTGTTTCAAAGAAATTGATATAATTCCCATCAACATGTTATAAATATATTTATTTCCGCTATCATGCATTCTTGAATAACATGAAAAAAGAGATTTGATTGTCTGATTTGTATTGTTCTCTCTCCATGAGCACCTTTTGGATTTTGTTTCAAAGAAAAAGAAATATTCCAGTATTGTATACTAATTACATATATATAATGATATAAGTGTTTTTATTAATAGATCGATATCTAATAGTTGTGTATGCATAATATGCATAAGTGACGATTTTTTTAATTAACTAATAAATTTTAGTAAGGGGAGAACTAGAAATTTAAAATTGGAGGACTGAAACATAAAATACTTAAAATCTATACTTTTTTGTGTTCTCTCTCATTGAATACTTTTTTGTATTTGCTTCAAAGAAAAAATAGTAATCAGGTATTTTATACTAATTACAAATATAAAATGATAGGAAGTTTTGCTATTAATAGGTAAATATCCAATAGATGCGTATGCAAGTAGAATATGCATAAATGACGAATTCGTTGATTCACTAATGAATTTTTAGTATGGCAGAACTATAAATTTTAGATTGGAGGACTAAAACATAAAATGCATAATGTTTATAAATACATAATGTGTGGTTATTAAAAAATTATTAAGAAAATAAAATTGGCGAGAGTGGGATTTGAACCCACGCCCTTTCGGACCAGAACCTTAATCTGGCGCCTTAGACCAACTCGGCCATCTCACCAATATTATCTGGTTATTAGAATTTAAAATAAGACTCCATAAATTACAAAGTTGAATTCTAAAAATAAATTACAAGCACAAATTTAACATTTTATGAGGACGCTGAACTATATAAAAACATCAGTATAAATAAAAAAATATATTTTATTTTAATATTTATAATTAAAAATTTAAAAATATAAATGTGGGTAAGAATTTCTATATGTACATCCCTCCTTAATATTTAGTGGAATAATTTGTGTTCTATTAATATGGTTTATACCATGCATGCAACTATCTGTACGGTCTATTATTGTTTCAAAGAAATTGTAATAATTCCCAACAACATGTTCTAAGTACATTTATTTTTGTTAGTATTCATCCAAGAATATATAACGAGAAAAAGAGATTTTATTTTCTGATTTGTAATGTTCTTTTTTCCTGAACATCTTTTAACTTTTGCTTCAAAGAAAATAAGTATTCAAGTATTGTATACTAATTACATATATAAAATGATTAAAACTTTTGCTATTAATAGGTAGATATCTAATAGCTTAATTCGTATTGTGTTGTTGCATGCATAACATGCATAAGTGAAGAATTTAGTGGAATGGTTTATGTCCAATTAGCATGGTTTATAGTATGCGGGCAACTATCTGTACACGTGAAATTCATGAAAGGAATGATGGCTTGTAAAATAAGACATGAAAATAATGCGGTTCAAGACGGGCATGTATATGAAGTCAATCTCTCATCTAAAAATTTCATAAAGCAATTCATTTTTCTTTTTATTGAACCTCTTCTTTATAATTCAATTGGTTTTGTATGCTTGGTGGTGGGGTTGCCGATAATGATCAATGTATCCCACTATGAAAGTTGGAATTTGTCTGTCTACAAACTTTTTTTTTAACTTTTGAATAATTCAACCGATAAAAATAAATAAACAAAATTAAGAAGAGTAAGAAGATGATCAAACAGCGGTTTGGCGTTCCATTGTTGATTTTTTTTATCTTGTTTTTTTATATAGTCGACAGAAAATCAAATTGTACTATGAGATCACAAATATTATTTCAAAATATTTGGCTCACACTAGTACAGAAAATGCGACCATATATGGTCCAAAAAGCTAATAAAACACGGTTACACTAAGAATGCAATCGAACTCAATAAAACACGGCAACACTAAGGTAATAAAACACAGTTAGCCCATAAATTAATTAATCTGATAACATGTGTTTTTACAATAAGAATGCAATCGAACTCAAAACACAGATATATACAAATTCATGAATGCAGTTGAAGTGGTTCAGTTGATCATGGCGCGAATGAATCTTACACGGATATTGAGAGAAATCCGTGTTCGGATATTTGTACAAAACATACACGGTTTGTAAACTATTAACCGTGTACTGAGGCCTCACGTCGTACACGGTTCAGTACTATAAAACTGTGAACAAAAGTTGGTGACTTCCAGACACGGTTCGTTACTTTCATACCGTATGAGTATGTTGGAGATTTTTTTCGTGCCTCCTCCTATTACACACTGTTAATGTGTAATTTTTCCTCATCCGTGTATAGTATGTCGTGTATGGTCTCGTTTTCTGTATTAGTGTCACCTACCGAAGTAGGGATGAAAACGGATCAAATGCATATCAGATAGTGGTAAAATCATCTCCGTATTTGTTTTTATTTTTCAAATACTCGTTAGATAATAGACAAATACGTACCGGATCAAATATTTATTAAATAATATAAAAAATATTATTAATAAATATTAAAGTTCATAATATTTATCTAATTATAATAGTAAATAACATAAAAAATTTCATAATATATATCTACTATTTAGATACATATAGTTAAAATTTAAAACTATATTTATATCTGTATCAGTATGGATATTCAGATCCATATCTAATTTTTAAATATGAATAAAATATTATCCATTCTGTTTCCACCCTTTGACGAAGTATAGGTAATCTACTTTTATATACTTTGATCGCCGCTTTTTTTTTTTTCTAGTGACGCGCTTCACTTGAAGGTGCAAAACTAAATTAGTATAATAAAACAACAATAGCTCAAGACATATTTATTTGATATATAATATATTTTTATATATAGAAGTTGGCTATATTAAAACAAAACGTTTGTTCCGGAGCCGTGGTGCAACCAATTGGTTTTCCGATTTTCAAAGTTCAAACGGTCGATTCAAACAGTTAGATGTGATATCTATATTAAAATGTGCTTGGAGATCAAATTTTACATTTTTTGAATTTTTTTACTATTTATTAAGCCAGTTTTAAAATTGTTGATTTTAATAAACTTTGAAAATTTATGGATCATTTAAAACAACGATTTTAAAACTGGCTTAATAAATAGTATAAAAATTCCAAAAAAATATAAAATTTGGTCTTCAAGCACATTTTTATTATAGATTGAATATTGAAAGGTTTGGACTTCAAAAATGTAAAAACCGAAGCGTTTGTTCCACGGTCTAGAAACAAATATTTTAATATTAGCCAACCTCTCTCTATATATATATTCTCAATATATTTTGATTTTTGGGTTTTTCTCGGACAGAAGTTATACACTCTATTTGTTTTTATTTTTCTCTCTGCTGTTCAAGGCAAAATGAAATGGTGTATACAGGCTTGAGGGGCAACCATTCAAGCATTAAGACTAATTATTGATATTAAGATGAACCAATCAATATCCATTCAATGGAAATAAGGATCGAACGGTTCTACCCACGGTTATGGTATTTAATTAAGCTTCAATGGATATATTGACTTGGTCAATGAAATATATATTTTAATTATTATCAAATTAATATCTTTACTCAAATCTTAAAACAATAATTTTATTATGTCTAATAGTTCTCACCAGGTGAGGTGACGCCTCTTAATTCTAGAAAAAAAAAACTCAATTGTTAAAACTATATTTTCGGCTAATGAAGTAAATTTCTCAAGTGTTGTAGTGTGGTGTAATATGTGGTTTTGATCACAGATAATGCCGTGCTATGATCAAAATGATAGAAGGGGGTCACGATACGCGAATAATAACGATACGTTAATCACAACATAACTTGATTATGTCGTGACTGGTCATTTTTTTTATAATTTAAATTAGTTTATTGAAGAAAAAAAATCATGTTTTGTCACTTGTACTGGTCACGTGCTATGTTGTATTATATCTCATGTTATGATCAGTTCAGTTTGCATTTTGTTGGGTATTATTTATTTATTTAAAAAAAGAAATAGTCACGATACATAACCGGAGGGACAAGTATCATCTCTATTACTGTAAAAGATTCCCTTCACTTTATTGTTTGAGATTAACTCTCAGCCGCTTTGAGATTCAGGCTGACGGAGAGGGCAGTATTATTGGGCTTTGAGATTCATACCAAGTTAAAAAGAACAGTCCAAATTAAGTAATTGTAAAAGATTCCCTATTACGATACCCGGGAGGATCCGAATTGTATGATACATTACTAAATTTCCCTTAAATTTTGTTAATTCATATCTCACTTTACTAAATTTCCCTGAAATTTTCTTAATTCATATCTCACTTTACTAAATTTCCTGAAATTTTTCTGCTTTTTGCGAAAGCAACAAGCATTTTCGGTTGGTAGAAGTGGAGACTCGAGAATGCTTTTCAAGTGGAGGTTTTAGAATTTCTCACGAGTTTGGTTGGCGGACGCGGCGACTAGTTTTAGTGCAATTGTGGCGAGGCCATGAGTGAATGCTTTGACATGGGTCCCCTCCCTGCAATTGGATTCATAGAATTTAAAATGGTATTTCTAATATGATCAACCCTTCATGTTACCATTAACAATCAATATCATGACACATGTGACTAATATAATTGACAATTTTTAAAAGAAGATTGTTGTTATTTTATCAACTAATAGTTTATTTAAGTTGGTATGTAAATTTGGGACATTATTATACATATAACAACATAAAATATTAGGGTTCTAAATAGCGCGCTATAGCGTTTTCGGACCATAAAAGTTATGGCGTTATTGGCACTATAGCGGCGCAATATGGCAATGCGTCATTTTTTAGCCGTTTCGCTATGACGCGCTAAACGCTATTTAAACCTTTGTATAATATGAATTATCCATAAAATTTGGTCATGTGGAGGAGGTATTTTTAAAATATTTTAATTAAATTTAATAATACAGTAGAATAAACTAAGAAATACAATTTTGAATCTATACTATGCATCAATGTATAGTTTTTTTAAAGACAATTTTGCATCCCATCTATTAATTTAATTATTGGGGATCAACATTAATTTGTTTTGTTAGTTGAGCAAAATCTAACAAAAAATATAACAATATATTCGAATTTTCTTGGAAAATAAAATCAATATCAATGACAAATTCATCAGAATAAATTATTTAGTAAAGTGAGATATATATTGTTCGGAATAAAATCAATATTAGTGTGCAATTGTTATTGTAATGATACCATAATCATTAAATTTGAAAGCTTTTGAAAAATCATGAAAATACTAAAGAATAAAATTACAATTATATTCTAAAACTTATATTGTCTATTAATTTTTAAAAAATAAATACATGTCAACAATAAAATTTCTTCAACATAGAGTAGAACTAGGGTGTTCTTAAGTTCATCAAGCCTCTTTGTGAACTCAACTCTAAAATCTATCAAATTGATTTCAAACGACTAATCCGAATCGTTGAAACCATCTACCTTAAGAGTGATACGTCTATATGTGAAAATTTTAAATTTTTAAATTAATTTTGTATCGAGTCAAGTGATGAAAAAATGTTCAAAAAATGAATGCATTAAAATTAATTTATAAACCTTCTAATTTTGACCACTTAACTTTATACTAAATTAATTTGAAATTTTAAAATTTTAGCATGTAGACGCATCACTCGTAGGATAGATAAGTTTCAAAGGTTCGGATTCATCGTTTGAAACCAATTCGATAGATTTTAGAGTTGAGTTCACAAAATGACAGGTAAACTTAAGAATACCCTAGTTCTACTCCTTCAACATACTCAAACATTTTGTGAGCATGAAATTCTAGAGAAATAGAATTTTTGAGCATGAAATTCTAGAGAAATAGAACATGCCTCCAGCTGTGATGCCGTGGAATGGTAGCTTTCTATGGGATATGGATGTCTACAATGGGAAATGACACAACACCAACAAATGTAATCATGATGCAACCAAATCTTTCTTTCATAGTTCATACTACTTCGAGTCTTTTCAGATTTCTATATATAATAATTTTCCTGAGGTAAATCTTAGGTTCACACACTAATTATCATGTCACAAATTTTTTGTGTGTTTGATAGAAATCATAGAACCCTACATAGTACATAACCTAAAGTTAATCACAACAATTTACAACACTGACCCAAAAAATCTAAAATTTGTCTGCTTCTGGTCCCCGGCCTGCTAAGGCCACCTGAAGACATCCAGCTCAGGAAATGAAAAGGAAAGAGAAATATATATAAAAGCTACATTTGTATGCTTTTATATCGTGCTGAATTAACGTCTTTGGTTTTATTAAACTATGTGCAATTGTGCATATCAGCTCCAAGTGGGCGCGGCAGAGCCTAATCGAATTAATTTAAAAGTCAATGAGGCTACTTTTGTTTTATTATATCATATTTCGTAGCTAGGGAATCAACTCTGCTGTTATTCTAATAGAAGAGCAGGGTTCTACTTTTTCAATCTCAACCATTTAAAATTTTTCATTCGTGTATTTCGATAAAACAACTTTTTTTATGTACGAATCTCAATGAATTTGATGGTTGGGATCAGAAAAGGAGAATCCTGCTTTTCTATTATAATAACAGCAGAGTCCTATCCACTGCAGCGCGACATAACTACTCAATTCTGATAAAGCTCTATGTAATTAAGTAAACATATCCTGGAATAGATGAGAACTATCCTCAATAAGATGTATCGATACAACAAATTAGAGTTTGAAAAATCATGGCAAAATTTTTTTTTTTGTGTGTAGAAGGTGGCAAGTTCGAAATTCAGATAATTATTTTTATAAATATTAAATAATTCAGTGACTTGACCTCCAAATTTTACATTTTTTGGGAATTTTTCACTATTTTTTTAATAGGTAGAAAATCGTTGTTTTTGGATGGAATCTAGACCATCAGAAACAATGATTTTAAACAATACTAAAAAATTTCCAAAAAAATGTAAAATTTGGTCTTCTAGCATATTTCAATATGTAGATCATGTTGAGCGGTTTGGATCGACTGTTTGAACTTTTCAATATAAAAAATATGAACGTGAAGTAAAACAAACCTCTTACTTCGCAACTCACCATAGCCAATCTCTCTCTTATCTCTCTATATATATAGAGAGAGAGAGAGTTGGGGTGCAAACGGTTCGGATATAGAACGTCTCTCTCTGTATATAGAACGGCTCTCGTGAGAGAATCATATAAATTACTCGTAGGGGTGCAAACGGATCGGATAGTTGTAAAACCATATCCGTATCCACTTTTACTTTTTGGATACGGATACGGATCGGATATCGAATATCCGTAGACATAAATATTTTCATAATATATATTAAATTATATGCTATATATCTACTTATTCGGATACGGATAATTAAAATTCAAAACCATATCCGTATCCATATCCGCACGGATATTCGGATATCCGTATTTAATTTTCAGATACGGATCTGGATACGATCGGATATCCGATCCGTTTGCACCCCTAATTACTCGTATTTCAATTTATTAGTGCCCCCTGTAAATTGGAAATTTTTCAATTGTATTCTTTAAAAAAATAATTTTACAAAAAGCCCACTCATAAAATAAAATTATAAAACACTTATTTATTCTTCCCCATCTCCATTTTCTGTTTTCGTCCCTGACAACACCTAACAATTTGCTTAGGTTAGGCGGATCTGACTCTGCTGCTCTTCCGATCTCAACCATTCAAAATTTTTTATTCATGTATTTCGATAAAAGAACTTTTTCATGCACAGATCTCAACGATTTTGAATGGTTAAGATCGGAAGAGCAGGCTCCTGCTCTTCTCTCGAAAAAGCAGCAGAGTCCGTTCCAGGTTAGACTTGGTTGTGATGATGACAAGAAGTCTGAGTGGTCGATTTCACAGAATCTGTACTATTGTTTGATGATACACTAAGAACTGTTAATCTTGAATTGTGAAAATATCAAGTCACTTTAATGTACGATAAAATGTAAAACAAATCTTATCATTTATGTGGACATCATATGTAAATAATATAGATCATAGATGTAATATTAGATTTTTAATTAAACAATTTGCTTAGGTTAGGCTTGGTTGTGCTTAGAGATCAAATTTTATAAATTTTTTGAAATTTTTTTACTATTTGTTTAGATAGATACAAAATCACTGGACCACCAAAGATGGTGATTTGTACCTATCAAAAAAATAGTAAAATATTTTCAAAAAATATAAAATTTGATCTCCAAGCACATTTTAATATGGATATCATGTTGAGTGATTCGGATCGACAATATGAACTTTAAAAACAGAGATAGAGATGTGATTAGAGCACAAAACCAATAATGCATTTTAACCCCACTCCTACTCATAATATGTACTATGCAAGTTTCAAAAAATTATATAAAAAAATGTGAGATACAGTTAGAGCACAAAATCAATAAGCATTTTAACCCTAATCATAATTTTATGTACTATGCAAGTTTCAAAAAATTATATAAAAAAAATTATCTCCCAACGCCCAGCAAACATATTTCCATGTTTTACGAGGGTACAGAAGGAATTGTGTTCGTCTATAAAAGCCGACACAACCAGGTTCTTCCCACCTAAAAGAAAATATTCTTGTTTCTCAACAGAAAGTAACACAACCAGCCCAAACAAAAGAAAAGAAAGAAAGAAAGAGATATAAAGAACCGGAGAGTAAAAATATAGGAAAGGAAACAAATCAAGCAAAATGACACCAGCAGGCGTTTCATCTAGCTCCTTTGCAAAATCTTCTCTATGGCATTCCCCGGTACCGTATCTCTTCACCGGAATCGGTGTCATGATGATTCTCATAGCCGTGGCGCTCGCAGTGTTAGCATGTTCGCACAAGAAGCGGCCGCAACCAGATGTGGAGAGTTCTCCGCTTACCATCAGCCCGGTCGATCGAGAACCGCCTATTTTTGTAATAGTTCCCGGCGAAATGCTTCCTTCCTTTATTGCCAGGCCGGCCGTTGCGAACAATTTACTGTCGGTATAGAGAGATTGGTGTACCTTCTTTTGTTTTATTTTTTCATCTTTTCTTCTTTTTGTTTTGTTGAAAGCTTGAAATTCAAGCAGAAATTTTGATGCATGTAATTAAAAGTTGTCTGCATTAAATGTTAACTTACTTACAGAGGTTATCTTTGTATAATATTCTGTTTTTGTATGTATGTATGTAAAATATAGGGGGAATTTCATGTATACCCCTCAAAAACATTGAAATTACGTATTTTCTTTTCTAAACTTCAAAAACTCACAAATTTATTCATTTTATAAAATACCTATTTTATCCTTTCATTAAAAGCATAACATGCCCCATTGGACTCAAATTTGAATATGAAGATTTGTGCTGATCTAGCACGCACGGATCTTAAAGAAATTCCAATCCACGATCATCACTTTAAAATCTGTGCACATTGCTTCAATATCCTTGCGTGTTTTCTTCAAGATTTGTGTTGATCTAGCGAGTACAGATCTTAAAACAATTCAGACAATAGATGAACCTTTCATATTCAAATTTGAGTCAGATGGGTGTTTTATACTTTTAATGAAAGAGTAAAATGGGTATTTTATAAATTTAGAATGTGTTTTAATATAAAAGTCAATAAAATGGATAAATTTGTAAGTTTTTGAAGTTTAGAGGGGAATATGTAATTTTGAAGTTTTTGAAGAGTTTACGTGAAATTCCCCTATGCCTGTTTTTTAATTAGCACTGGGCATATGTGCTTTAACAAGTAATTACTGATATTATTGATTGTACCTCTAGTATGCTACTCGTTGCCTTCTATTTTTTGTATTTATTTATTTAATTATTTATTATTATTATTATCATCATCATCATTATTTTGAGAGAGACTCGAACTCAAGACGACAGATGTATTAAGTAATAATCCACTTTGTAAACAATTATTGGCTATATATATAGAGAGAGAATGGCTAATATACAAACGTTTGTTCCTAGACTCAGGAACAAACGATTCGGTTCTCCGATTTTTAAAGTCTAAACAGTCGATCCAAACAATTAGATATTCAATCTATATTAAAATGTGCTTGGAGATCAAATTTTACATTTTTTGGGATTTTTTTATTATTTATTAAGTTGGTTTGAAAACCACTGTTTTTCAATGCTGCAGAAATTTAATAAAAACAGCAGTTTTCAAACCATCTTAATAAATAGTAAAAAAATTCTAAAAAAGTAAAATTTGGTCTCCAAGCACATTTTAATATATATTGAATATCTAACGGTTTGGATCGACTGTTTCAACTTTGAAAATCGGAGAACCAAATCGTTTGTTCCTGAGTTCAGGAACAAACGTTTGTATATTAGCCATTCTCTCTCTCTCTATATATATCACTTCCATATCCTTGCAATGAGAAATTATTGGAAATATAATTTTATTTTGTCTTTGGGATAATATGATACATTATAATTGGCATGATTAAATAAAAAGCTGATCCAGCAAGAAATTTGATGGAAGATCATTAAATGAGACTAATTAACTGGAATACAATTTGAATATAATCTCTTATGAACAATCAATCATGTAGACTACTGTTATTTCCTTTTTCTGATCATTTTTTAGTGATCTGAAGTCTGAACCCATGTTTATTTTTCTCGTGCTCTAAATTTACCAAAATTCCGAAGCAACTCGTGAATAGCTAGCAGATCAAAGTCCGAATAGTCGATTCGAACTGCTCAACATGATTTTCATAATAAAATATGCTTGGAGACCAAATTTTATATTTTTTTAGAATATTTTTACTATTTGCTTAGATAGGTACAAAATCATTATTTTAAGGAGATTCTGGACCATCTGAAAAAGTGAAATTGTACCTATGTAAAAAAATATAAAATTTGGTCTCCAAGAATATTTTATTATGAAGATCATGTTGAGTGGTTCGGATTGACTGTTCGGTCTTTGAAAACGAAGATAAAAGATGTGGAGCATATTGGAGCACAAAATCATGGTGCATTTAAACTCTCCTCCATATATATATATGACAGTGCTACGGTGCTACGCGTATATAAGGGCCCCTCCGTGCTACGGCTCACTTTTTGAGTTTTCAAAATCCTAACGGTCAATCCGAACCGTTCAACATGATCTCCATATGAATATGTACTTGCAAACCAAATTTTACATTTTTTAGAATTTTTTTACTATTTATTAAGCCACTTTGAAAATCGCCCTAATTTGTACACAACAGTAAACTTTTCTGGACCATTGAATCAGCGATTTTCAAAGTGGCTTAATAAATAGTAAAAAAATTCTAAAAAATATAAAATTTGGTTTGCAAGTACATATTCATATGGAGATCATGTTGAACGGTTCGGATCGACCGTTAGGATTTTGAAAACTCAAAAAGTGAACCGTAGCACGGAGGGGTCCTTATATATGCGTAGCATATTAGCAAAATCCTACAATATATATATATATTAATTGGCATGAACTGCATGCATTATAATATAATACAGAACTGCTATGCCTATGTGGACCAATCTATGTCACAATGAAAATGAAGTGCTGGTCAATGTGTTTGAAATATTTATAGTTATGTGATTGAAAAAAGTTCAGGGTTAAATATAGAAATTTTTGATGAAGAAATGGTCTCGCATTTAATTGGGTATGGTAGAAGTGGAGGCTCGATGAGGTAATGGAATTGTAAATTATTCTCCAAGTCATGCTTATGATATTCTCTAGTGCGTCAACAAGAAATTTACAAATTCCTCACTTTTCAAAAAGCAATTGAAAGTTTGGCCATGCAGTCTCGAAAATAAATATTAGTCCATTTAATGTGATCTGTAAAGATTAAAGGAGTGGTTAAATTATAATTCCATATTGACCTCGAAATCTAGAAGAATAGCAAGTCTTTTAAATTTTCTTTTTTTGCGCTCAAATTAATAGAAAGGAAACTTATTGTGACGGCAGGGTTCTCATATTGTCTAATTTTTTTCAACATATATATATAGAGGTTGGCTATTCTACTTCCATAAGCATATGTCCACATATGCTTATAACTCATTTTTGCGTTTCCAATGTTCAAATGGTCGATCCGAACCGTTCATCTTGTTCTCCATATTAATATGTGCTTGGAGACCAAATTTTACATTTTTCGGAATTTTTTTACTATTTTTTAAGCCACTTTGAAAATTGCTAATCATATGGTCCAGAATTTTGTTGCACTGTTTTTACTGTTCACCCGGATCAGCAATTTTCAAAGTGGCTTAATAAATAGTAAAAAAATTCGGAAAAATGTAAAATTTGGTCTCCAAACACATATTAATATGGAGAACAAGATGAACGGTTCGGATCGACCATTTGAATATTGGAAACGCAAAAATGAGTTATAAGCATATGTTGGCATATGCTTATGGAAGTAGAATAGCCAACCTCTATATATATATATTATTTTTCAGCACCATTGAAAACAACGATTTTCAAACCATCTTAATAAATAGTGAAAAAATTTCAAAAAATGTAAAATTTGATCTCCAAGCATATTTTAATATAGATTGAACATCTAACGGTTTGGATCGACTGTTTGAACTTTGGAAATCGGAAAACCACTTGGTAGCACCGAGATGCTAGGAACAAACGTTTTGATATTAGCCACACTCTCTCTCTCTCTCTCATTATATATATAATATATATATATATATATATATAAATGTACATTTCATTTTATTTTTTTCGGCTCTATCATGTTTGTAATTAGAGACGGAGCCAGATTTTTGAACCATAGTGGTCAAACACATTATAGATCAATCATATAAAATTTTCCATCAGAAAATGAGAATCAATTTTATACATTATGATATTTTACTCTAAATTATAAAATCATACATAAATGCAAAAACGTAGGGTCAATTAACCCCATTCTTTCTACTTAAATCCGCTGTTGTTTGTAATAAACAGAAATTTGTTTAATAGTTACCTTTAAAAGCAAGTATTTAGTAAGTGTTTATGTCAAGTAGAGTAATAAGAACATTGAATCTTTTTTTTGTGTTTTTATTGAGAACGGAGTAGGTCCGATGTCCATCGGACCTACTTTTAGGTTCAACGAGCATGATGACCGTCCGATCTAATTTAAGATTTGTGCATACGAAAATTGAAACAAACGTGCACGAAGTTTAAAGTGTTCTGCACGAATCTTAAAAAATCAACGGTGATTAAACCCATCAAACTAGAGTACTCTCAAGTGTTTTTTATTATAGCCCACACTTTTTTTATTTATGGATAAGAGAGAGAAGGGACACACCGTGGAACACAAGTACTGTTCGTACGCACCTCTCCATACCAAAAAAAGAAACTTGCCCATTGTTTCGTTAATTAAAAGGAGATCAACCAAGGCGTGAAGAATGGGAAGTATGATGATATGAAATTCTAACAAAG
>JAJGRW010000752.1:0-35241 GCA_025461045.1 Carex parvula
TTATTTAGGTTAATGCTGTCAGAAATCTATTTGATTTAGGTTAATGCCGGGAGAACCAGACAATGCTGACAAAGAAAGTTAATTATATTGTTAATTAGTACTAGCCAACTTTCTTTGTTAAAACCATATTATATTGTTAATTAGTACTAGCCAACTTTCTTGTCAAACCATATTATATTTAATTCGGACAAGATCAACTTTCTTTGTTAAAACCAGAAGTAAAACCAGAAACCAACATGCCGGAAAACCATTCAAAAAAAATGATGGATTGAGTGAAGTTCAATTATATTGTCAAAATCTGACAATTCAAGGTTGGTTCTGTAACAATATATAGGTTCCATGGCTGACAATGCTGACAAAGATGCCGGCTCACAGTCCGAGGGAGTTGGTCGCCGACAACCTCCAAGGTATACTAAGAGCCAAATAATTCAGAAAAAGCCGCGACTGATTTTTCTATTACCCCCCGGCCAACTCCACCGTCATACAGAACAGAACCCAAGCTGCCATCGCTACCGGAAGCCCCTGAGATAGATGCAACTGTGGCACCGTCTAATCCAGAACCTGTTGAACCCCCACCCCCACATCCTCCGTCAGATGCACCCCTACATACGCCTAATCCAACCGTGCCACCGCCTAATCCATCGCCTGTAGCCCCGCCACCTCTGCCGTCAGATGCATCCGGATCAAAACCGCCACCACCTAACACCAGCAAGGTAGCGGCAACTGTGCCTTCGCCCAATCCACCGCCTAATCCACCGCCAAAAAAGTCTGTTAGAGGTCGAGCCAAACGTAACAGCTCGAGCATGGTGCGGCCACTCCGCCGCTCATCAAGGCTCAACCCGTTGAGCACATTGCTGCAAGATGAGCCATCTGATAAAGGTACCGATACTGTGTTTAATCAAAGGGAAATTTGGTCTACCCATACAAACTTTCAAAATAGCAAATTATTTCCCATAAAACTGAAATTGACAAATAACTGAGTTTCTGGCTAAAACACTTGTTATTTTCCTCCCCTTGAAAAAAACTGAAATTGACGTACAACTGAGTTTCTGGCTAAAACACTTGTTATTTTCCTCCCCTTGCAAAAAACTGAAATTGACAAATAACTGAGTTTAAAACTTATAATGTTAGATTGAATATTTCCAGAGCCTAGCTTTATTTAATCTATTTTCTAGTTATTTTAACACTGAACTTGACAAATATAGCCTCCTCCTCCTCCCTCATCCTCCACTCTTAACTGTAGCAACCTTACAGTGTTGTGTGAAAATATAACGGCTCTGTGAACAGAATATTTGTCAATTTCAGTTTTAAAATAACTAAATAGTAGACCAGAAAATTTGTCAATTTCACTGTACTCAGAAAATTTTGCAAGTTTGCATGGGTACACCAGAAAATTTGTCAATTTCACTGTACCCATGCATGTATGATGCCCATTAAAAGGTATATAATTAATGTAAGGAAAGGATTGCTAGCTTGTTTAGCTCTTGTGCAGTGTTTATCTGTCCCCCTATGCTATTTAATGCTGTATAAATGTGCATATGCTGAGCTTCAAATACTAATATTAAAATGATCGTTGTCCTGCCTAGGTAAACAGAATTAATTAAATTTTGTGCCTATTTTTAAGTAATATTGCACAATTTGTGCTTCTATTGTTGTCTTAATATTGAGAAACTAGAAAATAAGTATTTTTAATGCCATGCCAATATTATCTGATATTTAAAATTACGTTGAGAAACTTTCTATTGAAAATAGATTTTTCTTGCCCTAATCTTAGAAATACAACATGGTCTCTTCTACCCATGTTGTTTTTCTTTCTTAAAAGAGGCACAAATTATTTGATTTGTAGTTCTTGAAGTTCTCTTGATTAATCAATGTATTTTTAATATATCCTCAAACTCTTCTATAGAGCTTCAAAATTTATAATGCCTAGTTTACGGCTCTGTGAACAAAATTTATAATGCCTAGTTTATTACCTAGTTCAAAATTTTTAATCAAAGTAAATAAAATCACTTCAAAAACCTGAGATATATGCTTGATTGTTCTTTCACCAATGCTTGTTCATTTATGTTTCAGATGTGTCATGCGTCGCAACAGCAGTTGTGCAATCCCCTGAGCCCTCCATCGCAAATGCAGAATCACAACCGCCAAGCGAGGTTTTGCAGCGAAGCAGGCCAAGTCAGTCACATCCCAAGCCAAGCGAGCCCCCCAACACACGACCCTCCAAGTCAGAACCCACCAGGTCGATGCCAACCGCAGAAGTACACAGTGAATCTGACGATGCGACTATGCATTTTGAGTCACCGCCATCTGCATCGACATCATCGCTCCAACCAGAAGCTGGTGATTCCGACCCATCTGATTCCTCGCAGACTTCTGCCACTCAAGAGACCGAGGCAGAGACATCTGAGATCAATACCAATTCAGATGATGAGTCTGCACATCCAGCCATCAAGGATGATGATGGCGGTAAGCGAACACTAAGACGCCGCCCACTTCGGAACTGTGATGAAGCGAAGGAAGCCAACAATAGAGAACTTGACGAAGAGAGCGCTCGGGAGGCTGAAGGAAAGACAACGGGCAAGAGAAAAAGGGTGGCGAAGTCTAAAGTGAGGCGGGGCCGAGGTATGGCCAAGCCTCGTAAACCAGCAAGGCCTGACAAGCGACCGGAATTGATGGTTGTCGGTGACGTAGAGTTCACATCCACTCCTATTTGCACAAAAATTGTCAGCACAGTGAGGATCCTAACCTTAGAGAACATGCCGGGACCGTATAGGACGTACAATATGTTTCCTATCAAGGCGCGGTTGGAGATCTTACAAAAATTCTTGCAGAGATATTCCTGGGGGGAGGGGGAAGATGTGCAACGATGTTTGGATGTCTTTGAGAGAATAGCATCAGAAGCATATTATAGTGAGATGACTCATTTGAGGAAAAAGTACACGAACCAATATGGAAAAGACAAGGAAGTGTGGAAAGACTTCCCTCCACAGTGGTGCAAACATCCGGGGTATTGGAAGGGGTTGTGCCTCATTTGGTCGAAGGAGAAGTTCGACAAAATCTCAACCACCAACCGGAATAACAAAAAGAAGGGAGGGAAGATCATCCACCATGTGGCTGGTTCCATTTCATCATTTCGTGTAGCACAAAAACTGGTATTGCATAAATTACCCCTTTGTTATATTTCACCATGTGGCTGGTTCCATTCTCATTAATTTCATCTGCAGGCATCCGAGAAGGGATCGTCCGTGGGACTAAAGGAGGTTTTCGATCGAATGCACCTTAAGGATTCGGACGCTGGAAAGGTGTATGTAAACGAGAAGGCAGAGGCCAAGATGGTAACTTTCAAATTTCAAATGTGTTAATACATGTTGTTTATAACCAGGTCACTGCACTAAATACTTGTTATTTGTAGCCCTTTGTTATTTTACAAATGTCAATGTATATGAAATTTCAAATGTGTTTATGAACCACAAATGTGTTTATACATGTTGTTTATAACCAGGTAACTTTCTTTTTATGAACCACAAATGAAACTTACAAGCGATAACATGAAATTTGTTAGAATAACAAGTACCTTTAAATCCAGAACAGTGTATATGATATTTGTGCACACTTGGGGCTGTTGGTACTAAACTGTCACATAAAATCTCAATTAATTTATGTTAGAGGGAAATCAGTTGTTTGTAATTCATGTTTTTTGGTTATTAACAAATGCAGAAGTGTTTTGAGGACCTCAAGCGTAATTACGGGGGGGTGATGTCAGAAGAGTCCCTTTGGGAGCTTGCTGTAGATGGAGAGGATAGGCGTGGCCGGTTGTTCGGCTTTGGAAACCGATCGAGGATATCTAAAGTCAACCAAGCATTGGCTGCAGAGGATGCAACCATGTCGGATCCTGCCAAAAGCACTGCCACATCGGCAACGGACGAGAATGAAAGATTCACAAGGTCACAGGTGGCAGTGTTAATAGCCTCCAAGTTAGCAGATGAACGAAGAGCTTTTGCCGCCGAGATAGCTGCACAAGAAAAGCGGCACAAAGAAGAATTGGAAATTCATAAGAAGAACGACGAATACAACAAAACATGTCTTGCGGCGCTCTTCCGAGCAACTGGAGCGCCTCTTCCACCGCCAAATGTAAGTTCCATATCTCACTTGCACCGTATTTATGAAAACAACTAAGTAGCACTGTTAATATTCTGGTTTTTTTTTGCCTTGTAGGAGGGGTCATCGAAGGGACTTGATGGTGAGGGAGCCAATGGGGGGGGAGAGGACCCACAGAATTGACATGCCAAAGATTGAATTGTCAATGTCCCTTTGATACTTGTAATATATTTAATGAACAAAGTAGGATATGAAAACTATTTTACTTGCTGTGTTTACCTTTTAAAAAAGTGGGATGTGAATTTATATGGCCTCAAGGTGGATATTCAGAGGCAGCAGCTTATGTATTTTTTCTAAATTGTCATTCTGCTGTCTCAAAACTCTACAACTGTTTTTTTAGCACCTTGTTGTTGTTGCCTACAAAAGTGTTTTTAGAGGCAGCAGCTTATGTTTTTTTAGCACCTTATGCAGCTTTTGTTGTTGCTCATTTTCTTACTATGTATGGCCAAACTCTTTAACTGTTGTTTCCGATACTATGTTGCTCATTTTCTTACTATGCCAAAGATCTCTCAGGTTGATGGACAAACTGTGGGTACACTATGGGTTTAATATGATGCGTACACTGTGGGTACGCCCAGGAAATTAATTTGTACTCAAATAATAGATGCCATTATTTGCATTGGTATACCGATAGAAATAATATTAGCTCTCTGGAATCCGGGATCGTTATTTTCGTTTTCAGCGGAGAGAACCCGTTTATGTTAAAAAGAAAAAAAAAGCAAACTAGGTCGTTCTCTCCTCCCACAAAAACACAGCTCCTCTCCTCTCATCTCATCTCCTCTCAAATAATAGATCCCTAGAGCTCCTCTCATCTCAACCCTAACCGTGGCATCTCCTATCGCATTTCGCACTAGAGCTCCTCTCATCTCACTGTTGCTGCCAGTGAAACCCCAGATCAATCTTCTGAGCTGACCTCTCCATTTGGTAAGTAATTATCCCCCATTCTTCCAAATTAATTGTATACCCTCAATTTTGATAATAACAAGTGATACAATTTCTCAATGTGGATGACAAGCTTGGTCCATATTTAACATTAGAGGGTGTGATGTAATAAATGCATGTTAGTGGCTAACTCATATCTCTTATCCAAAATCTAACTAGTCAAATGGGAACGGATCGTAGATGGATGTACAACCGCCTAAATGCCAATGGAAGGATTCTACCCGAGTTCATAGAGGGTGTGAAAGAATTTGTTGATGTAGCAATATCCAAGCCCTCGGCTGTGACTGTCCTTAATGGCAAACAATGTATCGCATGTCCATGTAAGAAATGTGAAAACCTCTTAACCAAAGATTTGCAAACCGTGAGAATACATCTTTACCAATCCGGCTTTCGAGAAGGATATGAACATTGGTACTCACACGGAGAGGATCGCCCCGACTCATCTCTCAATGCCCCGCACCATCCACCTTTTGAGCCAATCAATGACAATTATCATGTGGGAGGTGAAATGGTAAGGGCAGCGGCGGGTTTTGATTTCGATTGGGAGGAGGAGAGACCTACCGGAATGGCTAAAAAGTTCTTCGACATGCTAGCTGCATCGGAAACACCGCTATGGGAGGAGAACATGACGGGTCAATTGAAATGCGAATCACACACAATCTTGTCGGCCGTGACACAAGCAATTGCATTGAAGTCGGAACACCAATTGAGCCAAAAATGCTTTGATGGGATGATGGGTCTTATCAAAAGCATGCTTCCCCCTAGTGAGAAAATGCCGGAAAATTTCTATCAAGCCAAGCGATTGATCGATGGATTGGGCATGGAACATAAGAAAATAGACGTATGCCCCAATTTTTGTATGCTTTATTACAACGATGCGAACAAGGACAAGACGCAATGTGATGAATGTGGTACACCGAGATATAAGCCGTCGGGGCCTAATAAGAATGCAAAACCTATTCCCCAAAAGATACTTCGTTATCTACCAATTACTCCAAGATTGCAAAAGATGTACATGACCCGATCAAATGCGGTCAAAATGAGATGGCATAAGGAAGGTTTTCGTGATAAGCCCGGGATTATGGTGCACCCGGCCGATGGCGAGGCTTGGAAGCACTTCGCACGAAAATATCCGGCTTTTGCCGCCGAGGTGAGAAATGTTTGGATGGGGATAACGACGGATGGGTTCATGCCATTCAACTCAAATGCGTCTCCGTATTCATGTTGGCCGGTTTTTGTTTTTCCGTATAACCCACCACCCGGGATGATAATGAAAGAAGAAAGCATGTTCCTCGCGCTTGTCATTCCGGGCCCTAAGCATCCGGGTCGGGACATTGACATTCTTCTTGAACCGTTAATTGACGAATTGAAGAAATTGTGGACGGTTGGAGAACTTACATGGGATGAGTCTAAACAACGTAATTTCACGATGCATGCGACACTTCTTTGGTCGGTAAGCGATTACCCCGCATACGAGATGCTATGTGGGTGGGGTACTAAAGGCCGATTGGCATGTTTTCATTGCATGGGTGCCACAAAGGCATTCCAATTAAAGCATGGGGGGAAAGCTACATGGTTCGGATGTCATAGATGCTTATTGCCTCTAGATCATCCATTTCGTCGCGATAAGAAAAATTTCCTAAAGGGTAAGGTCGATTTTGATCGGCCTCCACGAAGAGTAATGGGAGAGGAACGGCTCGCAATGGTGAGTAAACTAGAGGGGATGAAATGGGGTAAAAAAAATGACCTCGACCAGTTTCCCGGTTATGGTCAGGCCCACCATTGGCAAAAGAAGAGTATTTTTTGGAGTTTGCCATATTGGAAGGACAATCTTTTGCAACACAATATTGACATGATGCATTTGGAGAAAAATTTCGCATAAAATCTGATTTACACGCTTTTAGGTATGGGGACCAAAAACAAGGATAACGAAAAAGCACGTAAAGATTTGGCTCTCCTTTGCAATCGTGCCAATCAGAACCTAATCCCGGACCCGGATAACCCACTAAAGCTGCGAAAACCAAAAGCTCCCTTCACAGTCTCTCCACAACAAAAGAGGCAGATTTTAATATGGCTCAAGGAGAATGTCAAGTTCCCCGATGGCTACGCATCGAGTTGGTCAAGGTGTGTAAACCTCACAACAAACACCCTAACTGGGCTAAAAAGCCATGATTTTCATGTGTTCATGGAGCGACTTCTTCCTATCGCATTTCGAGACTTTGTCCCTGATTACGTATGGGATGTTTTGTGTGAGATTTCGAGCTTCTTTAGAGAGATTTGTGCCAAAGAGCTTGATCCATCCCGTATCGACCAATTAGAAAAGGATATTGTGGTCACAATGTGCAAAATGGAGAAGATTTTTCCGCCGGGTTTTTTCAATTCTATGGAGCATCTTGTGGTCCATGTTTGTCACGAGGCTAGATTAGGTGGACCGGTAGGGCCTCGATGGATGTATCCATGTGAAAGGTGTGTTTTTATTTAATCTCTTTGTGCCCGATGTGAAAGTTGTGTATTTTTTGATGTATCTACCTAATAATCATCCATAACTCAATATTTATATTACAGACGTAACAAAGAACAGAGGATGAGAGTCACGAACAAGGCACGTGTTGAAGGTTCAATTGTCGAGGCTACAATTGTTAAAGAAATTGGTACATTTTGCACACATTTTTTTGCAGAGAAGTCTAACACAAACCCACAAGACGTTGGAACAAGTAACCCTCCGCGGGGACGTCTATCGATATTTGATACGGCCGGCCGTTTCTTCACACGGCCAAATCGAAGGACTCTAGATGACAAGGAACTTAAAGCTGCACATACATACGTCATTCTCAATTGTCCAGAGATCAAAAATAAATTTCTAGGGTACAATATTTTAAATTTTTTATTTTGATGATTTCAAAATCACCCATTCTAACCACTTTCAAAATCTAATTAATATTATGACATGTTGGAATGTGTAGAGAGTTTGATGCATGCATGCTAAGCTCTGGACATGCCAGATCCGCACAACATTTGGACAAAGTTCGTGAAGATGGGTTCGCAGATTGGCTACGAAAGAAGGTACTATCTGATCATGATTGCGACCCCTATCTCCGAAGGGCAGGACTAATGCCACAAAAACAAGCGGACTGCTATGAAGGGTACGAGGTGAACGGCTATCGATTTCACACGGAGGCATATGGGGGAAACAAGTCAACAAATAGTAGCGGTGTTTGCATTAAAGGGGAGTGGGATGGAATTGACACACCACAAGACTACTATGGACTTCTCCAAGAGGTAATTGAACTAGATTACGATGGACTCAACAAGGTCGTTCTCTTTAGGTGTAATTGGTTTGACATAACAAACGGTGTAAGGGTGGACATTCAACATGGAATTGTTGAGGTTAAACATGCTTCCCGCCTTAAAAATTATGAACCATTTGTATTGGCACCTCAAGCAATCCAAGTGTTCTACCTTCCGTATCCATCGGAAAAAATTGAAAGACGCCAATGGTGGGTGGCAATGAAAACTAGCGCGAAGGGGAGGTTTCATGTCGAGGACGAAGTCGATGCAAATCTAGAATTTTTCCAAGATGAAATGCCGGATCATTCGATCGAGGTTTCAAATGGTGAAGAATTTGATTGGGATGGTATGGCCCCACAAGAAGACGAGTACGAGCTAGTAGATGACAACCCAATTGAGGAAGATGATGAAGAGTTGGACATGGAGCAAGGTGTCGATGAATTTGGTTTCAATGCCTATGATGATTCCGATCAAGAGTTTTAATTGGTGAATCAATAGTTGTATATATGTGTGTTGTGTCACAATATATGTTTGTACAATTATTTTTTGGGTTTCTCAATTATTTTGTGTCACAATCATTTTGAGTTTTAATGGGTGAATCAATGTTTGTGTCACAATGTTTTTACAATTATTGTTCTAAATACCAAGATTTAAGTTACCAAAGTATTTAATTCTTATGTACTGATATTAATCATGTTGTTGTGATTTATAATAAAATATCATTTTAAATATTCTAAGGAGATATAAAATAAACAGAAATGCTACTGTCTCCAGGAACTAAACAATTGCAAGCGTAAGCCCATGCAATTGTTTAGATTCGACAGTCCAGAGTATTTGCAAGGGCATGGGGTTGAGTTGTTGCAAGGACCTCCAATTAAATATAATATCTAACATGTAGTTAAGTATTTGCAAGGGCATGTAGTTGAGTTGTTGCATGGGCCTCCAATTAAATATAATATCGGACCTTCATAATGTATTTGCAAGGGCATGGGGTTGAGTTGTTGCAAGGACCTCCAATTAAATATAATATCTGACCTTCGGTTAAGTATTTGCAAGGGCATGGGGTTGAGTTATTGCATGGGCCTCTAATTAAATATAATATCGGACCTTCATAATGTATTTGCAAGGGCATGGGGTCGAGTTGTTGCAAGGACCTCCAATTAAATATAATATCTGAGCTTCGATTAAGTATTTGCAAGGGCTTGTGGTTGAGTTGTTGCATGGGCCTCCAATTAAATATATTATCTGACCTTCAAAATGTATTTGCAAGGGCATCTAGAAAACATTTGCATGCGTGCACATCAAACATTTGCATGCGATACAATTTGCATGGGATACCCTTGCAACAAGCTTTATGAATCCAGAAATGCCGTTTCTTTTGCATGGGCTTTCCTACCCTTACTAAAACCAAGTGCTGCCCTTGCAAAAAACTCATATTCTAGTAGTGAAAGATTGAGTCATTTGAACCCTTCTCAGTTACTATATACCTATAATATACAACTACTACATGCAAGGAAACTTATTTGAAGCAATCAGTGGACCCTTATGACTATTTTATTGTAAACCTTATGAGTTAGGAACTGAAGTTCATAAATGTCATTTTCATCATATAATGATAAATTGATTACTCATGGCTTACATAGATTCAATTTGAGTCTCCAATAGTCAGCACTCAAAAATATATTAAATGCTTTAATAAGACCTTTTCTTTCCATGACAAAATTCAATGATAGTATACCTACTTACATGATATTTTCTTTGCTTCGTTTTCTCTCAGATTTAATTATCTTTCTGCACGAATAAAGCAAGAAAAAATAAATAAATTGATGTTAGAAAAGTTGCGAGCAAAACAATTGGGCCTTAGAAAAGTTGCGAGCAATACAAATGGGCCTTAGAAAAGTTGCAAGGAATATAATTGGGCCTTTGAATTCGGAAATGGGCTTGCAAAATGAACAACACTACTATGGGCCTGAACCGAGTTGAGAATGAGTTTTAACAGAGATGATGTTTCAGGCCCAGTGAATTCTTTGTTCTTGGAATAGAGAGGGCTGAACAAAGGACCGGGAGAGAGACAGAATTAATCCTTAGATTTTGTTACTACAACTGTTGAATCCACCATGGTTCAGAAAATCGGAATCAGTAGGTCGAGGTTGACCATGGAATAGTAATCGGATGAGTCAGTCGAAACCGGCCGAAATAGTTATTTGTAAAACAATTATGTTAAAACAAAAGATTACACTTAAATAATACACTATTATAATGTAATACAAACATTCAAAATTAAACTAGTACATTAAAAATTGCATCAATTGATTGAATGAAAAACTAATCTCAAACTTTTAGTTGAATGCCTCTAATTTCTGATAGTAAACACAATATATTTATTGCTTGTATGCCTAGCTGAATTGAATTCTGCTACTGGCTAGCTTATTGAAAAAGTAAATTTCCTAACTGCATGCCCAGTAGGATGTTGCACATTGACAGTTTAGCCCTCTTAAATATCAATCAAATTTTACAGTCCAGCCATTTTTATCTTCTACAAGTCCCATTTGGATTGAAGTAAGAGCCGTGCATAGCTTCTTTGACACCGTCTCTTCACCAGTTCTGTATCTATACCTGCATGTAGAGAAACATTCTGTAAGAACTAAGAACAAGTTATAACATCTTTATTTTTATAGTAACTAACTAATAAATACAACGAAACCAAAATTTTCCCAGAAAATTTTACCTATGGCCTTGGTAAGTAATGCTGGAGACTTGGGAAACCACCACTGCAGTTCCTGTGCAAAAAACTTCATCTGCTTCCCTCAGATCATCAATTGAAACAAGCCTTTCAGAAACCTGGTTGTCCAAATTAAAGAAGAAAAAATAAAAAGAAGAAAAAAGAGAGGGTATTTTATTTATGACCAATTGGTATAGATTTATAAAAACCTATTAGATTTAAATAATCAGGATACTTTTATGGCTTTCAAGCTTAACAAAGCACAATGAAATCTATTGACAGTGCTAATTTCATGCATTATGAACTTTTTTTGCTTTATTATAACTCTTTAGTAGGGTTTCGAACCTACAACCTTCCACACAGAAGGCATTGCGGTAGTCACTACAATAAAGGCTGGTTCTTTGGTCGCAACCTAAGTCTTTTCCTTGAAAATATTCAGATTATCCATTAACTTGAAAAACCAACCCTAGATAAACTTACATAAAATAGAATGAAGTATTAAATTGATGCTTTCTAGTTGTTACTTTAGATGTAAATTGATGTTGTATTTGCTAACCTGGTAACCAATATTACGAGCTAATTCCATGATACTTTTACGAGTGATTCCCGGAAGAATTGTTCCCTTTGTGTCCGGTGTCGAGATTACACCATCCTACATAAGATTATTAATTTATATTTTAGATTATAGCAATATTATGAAAATAATATATTCGTTACATTGAAATTATAGACCAGCTTATAAAATAAACTTTGAGCTTCAAAATGCAACACATGACCTTAAGTATGCTCTCTTATATTTTGTTGAGCACTCAGCTATGTTTTTTTTTTTTAAATGGTAAAGAAAAGGAAACAAGGCCAGTAAAGTTAGCTGAAAATCAAAAAATTTAGCAAAAATGAAATAAAAGAAAGAACCATCATGACTAATGTCTACAAAGATATAAAATAACCTTAACAATAAAAAGGTTGCAAGAAGATGCCTCCTCTAGGTATCTTTTATTGACTGAATCAAGATAAAGCACATCTGAGAAACCTTTGCTCTTTGCTCTCATCTGTGCCTTCAACACCTACCCACAATTAAATATTAATTTTTTTTTAAGGTCACATAGCAAGGTTACTCAATTTATTTAGTGCAACTTTTACATCAAGCTATTTTGGTGATATAATCAACATTACAATACGTACTGGTGCATAGTTGCCAATTGCTTTTACATCTCCGGTCCCACCTGGGCAGGCTCGGTGGATTTCATCCTCAATTAACAAGTTGATTGGTTCCATTCCCTCCTGTATAAATACAGTATTATTTACAATTCTTGAAACATGTTTTCTGAATTTTTAGAAGATAACCAGAAGTTATAATAAAAATCTACAAACTTTGAAATAGGTTCCAACAGGTGCTGCATAGACTAAGAACGTATATTCAGGTGCTGGGGCCAATCCCAGTATTGCTCCACTCCCCATTAACAGTGGCCTGATATACAGGGAACCTTTTCCTGAAGGAGGTACCTGGCAAAAAAATAAAAATACAAAAACAATTAATTTCGATTTTCGACTCGATTGTTAATATCATGTAATGATTAATTTACTTAAAACATTTCTGATGAATTTGATGTTATTTATTTTTCCTTTTGTAAAATTTTCTGCGCTTACCCAACGCTTATTTGCTAAAATGATCTGTTTGACAGCATCAATAAATTGATCAACAGATGGAGCGGGCATGCACATCCTTTCAGCACCTATTTGCATTCTTTTTGCATTCTCTTCTGGTCTAAAGAGAAGGAATCCATTCCCTTTTGCATTTCTATAAGCTTTTAGACCTTCGAATAGACCCTATTTTGTAAGAAAAATAAATGAAAAATATATGTATCTATTATAAAAATGTAATTTATTATATTTTGCTATTCGAATTACATCAAATGGACAGAAAAAACAGGGGTCTGAAATTTATTACCATAAGTAATAAATGGTCTTAAAATAAGAAAAAAGAAGATATTTCAAATAATTGAAAATAGTTACAGAGGCAAAAAGTTGAATCAGGCACGAACCTGACCATAGTTGAGGACACATGAAGAAGGGCTGAGCTCAATGTTGCCGTACCGGCTGAGCTTGCCGTGCTTAAAGTTATCATCTTTTGAACATTTCATCACGTACATGTAGTCGGTTTGTGTGAGAGAGAATCCTAGGTTGTCCCAATCCATTTCCCCATTTTCTTCATCACTCCTGTTTGTATTAATACAAGCGATGAAGGCACTAATCATTTTTATTTTGAGTGAGGCTATGGTACTATGCATAGCGCACTTTGGGCCGTACTAGCTATGGATGCATATTTCTATTTTCAAAGCCAAACAGTCGATCCATTCCCCTCAACATGAGCTCCATATGAAATCCATATGAAAATGTACTTGGATGCCAAATTTTAAATTTTTTAGGATATTTTTACGAGTTTTTTAGATAGGAACAGAATCACTTGATCTAAAGAATCTAGACCATTTGAAAGTAGTAATTTTCTACCCATCTAAAAAAATAGGAAAAAAAATCTTAAAAAATGTAAATTTTGTTCTCCAAGAACATTTTCATATGGATATTATGATGAACGGTTCAGTCAGCTATTTAAACTTTGAAAAAAGAAGATATTGATCCATAGTACGGATCAAAGTGTCATAACACATGTAAAATTATGCAAGATTGTAGGACCGTACTCTTATTATAGCAAATTAAAAATGACCTTGATGCGAGAGTGCTTACCTATCCGAATCAAACCTCGCCGCTTCTTGCAAAGAGGATACAGACCTTGATGGCAAATAAGAGTTGTCTCCTAATTGCAACTATGTACACAAAAGAAATGAGATAAGTAAATGAATTTGAGCCATTGATTGTGTCACATTTTGATTTAGTTTCATATAATAACAATTAATGGCTATAGGAAGATAGGGAAATAGATAAGAGGAAAAAAAATTAAGTTCATGATTTATATACATATCAGTAATCGACATGGTCTAGAAAAAGCATCTGAAACTAATGCAAAAAAACAGAAAATTTAATACAACTAGATAAAGGTAAATGAGTAGGAAATGACTAAAAAAACTAAAAGAAGAAAGAAAAGGAGAGACGACTTTACAAGATTACAGGTCAGAAAAGGCGCGCGAGTGTGAAAAGTGCAGCTCATGGTCCTTTGGATTATTTGGGATGGACATGGTCTTCGCTTTTTTTTATTTTTTATATCAAAGGGAACCGGTGCACACCAATTCTCCAAGATTGAAACTGTCTCTCCGAACAAAGATGAGGACCTGTGCAAGAGGGCTTGGTGAGCATAACTTTAAAATTTATTGAATTCGCTTCAAACGAGGAACTCAAATCGTTAAAATCAATTTACTTAATGATTGACACATGTACATATAAAATTTTGAAAATTTTGAATTCTTTTGATACAAAGGCATGTGGTAAAATAATAATTACAAATGAAAGCATTAAACTAAGTTCAAAAAATTTCATGTACTTAACAAGTGATACATATACTTACCACTTGACTTTTGATTAAATAAATTCAAATTTTTTCAAAATTTTGCATATACATCTATCATAAGTGAAGTAGATTGGTTTCAACGATCTGGTTTCATCGTTTGAAGCCAACCAGATAAATTTTAAAGTTATGATCAGCAAGAGAGCTTGGTGAGCATATATAACACACGCTAGATTTACTCGTTAATGCTCATGCCAACTCTCTGTACCCTGATCTCTATAATGTCCGTGTCCGCATCCCTTTTTTATTTTCTTCGATCTGAACGTTACAAATTACTCCATGCTCTTTTTTTTTTTTTTTTTTTTAGCGGTTGCGGACGTGATAATTTTCATTATTGTCACCTTTTTTTAGGTGCGTGACGTTGTGTCTTACGAAATTAATGGAACTTTTGAAATTGGTACTTTTATAAAAAATATTTATTTTAATTTATTAATATAAAATTCGGTTACCTGCTTGTCATTGGGAAAAAAAATAATGCTCGGTAATTAATTAAGTAAAACCTGCGTGTATCTATATATATATATGTATGTATATAATTATGTTACCTGCTTGTCATGACCTTAACCAACCTCTACACATATATACAAACATACTTGCCAAAACGGAAAACCAATATTAAACAGACTGATATACCGCCAAATCACATGTATTGCTAATTTCAACACGAAGAGAATAAATTATATTAAAACTGAAAGAATTAAGCTTAAAGCTGAACTAAGGTACGGAAACTTACACAAAGAGGAGCTTGGGTTGCATTCAATGATGAGGAGGCCATTGGAATCAAAATGATATTAATGAAGTTTTGTAGGCTTTCAAGTTATAGTTTTCAATTTGATAGTTTTGAGCGCTTTGTGATCAGTTATGAGTGAATTTATAGATGGAGAGAGAGGGATACTAGAGAGAGATAAGAGAGAGAGGGCTCATGAAAAATTTAAACAATAACTTTCATGAAAAAATTAAACATTGACTCAGAAACAGGTTCTCGTGGGGTTGGTAAATGATTGCGAGAAAAATAAGTGGAGTACAAAATGATGAGATATTCATTTTATACTTCAAAGCAGGTCTTCTTAATTTATTTTAAGTTTGGTGGAGATTCCAATTATAGTAGCAAAAAAGTTAGTCTATTTATTATGTCGATATTAAGTCTAAACACAGAATATTTCAGCCAATAAATATTTACAATTTGTTTGACACCAACTGTCAGGCCGGTGAAGCGGTGCCCACGATTTTTTCTTTTTTGCGCATTTTTATATAATTTAATGAATATCGAGTGCTGACTAGGGGTGTCAACGGGTACGGTAAGGGTTAGGTGGAAGCATTTTCATATCCGTACCCGTTACAAATTGTCCTTACCCGTATCCTACCGTTACCCGCTACGAATTACCTTACCCGTACTCTACCCTCACCCGTTATGGTTGTCGGATTACGAAACGGTAGCAGGTATAACGGGTAATGCTATTATAATAAAAAAATTATTATTTACTAAATAATAAATTAAAACACATTCATTTCACAAATATATATACGTGTTTAAAAGGTCTAAATTTTATTGAGATTTGCTGAAATTTATACGTGTTTTAATAGTTAATTAAACGTAACACAACTATCAAGAATAGTTGAAGAATTAATATTCATTGCTTATTAATATATGAGCAAAGCTAGGGTGTGATGTGCTCACCAAGAGGGTTTGGTGAGCACAACTCCAATAGTATATCGGATCGACTTCAAATGACGAATCCAAACTGTTGAAATGCATGTACTTCATGAGTGATGCATGTACATGCACAATTTTGAAAGTTTAGAGTTTATTTGCTACAAGGTCAAGCGGTAATTAATTTATAGATGTTATATCTTAGTATTCTTCACTTTTTTGGTTGCGGAGGATAGCAGTAATAAAATGGGTCACTTCTCAGTGCTTAATTTGACATTAGATAACTTTTGATTGAAAGAAATATAGCAAAGATTTAATTCTTGACAATATCATTTCAACAAGGATTAATGATTCGTAGGAAAATAATATAGGAAAATATTATCAATCCGACAAGATGAAATTATTTGTCATTATTATTATAGGAAAATATATATTTTATTTACAAGAAAATAATATTACAAAATATTGTTATTGTCGTCGTCAAAGTTATAATCTTAATTATAATTACAATTATTACAATTATTATTATTATTGTTGTTGTAATATTATATTTCAGTCTAAAATTATTTTAGTGTGAGTCTTCAATTAAATGTTTCAACTTGCTCCATTTTTTGAACTTAAAACATCTCAAACCTAAGATGAAACTTTTCCCATGTACCATGAAACTCAAATATGAACGTAAATCTTAAGATGTGATTTATGCACTTTTCCCATGTTGTACTCATTATATATAATAAAATATTATGATATTTAGCCTTAAAAAAATTACATTTGATAGAAAGCAATTTCTCAATGTTGATTTTTAATCACCATAACTATTATGTAGGAAAAAATAATATAGATCATATCTAACAATTTTATTGTCTTAGTTGAAGATTAATTTTTGTTAGAAATATATAATTAAAATGGAGAGGTATTAAAAAATGAAAGCATTTTAATTTTATTAAAGTTATTGTTTTTGAAGAAATTAAAGATATTAATTGTAGAAATAAATAAGTTTTTATCATATAAAAAGACTTAATAATTACTATACGCTTAATATATCCAAGTACCATTTGCAAGAGGAAAATTAATTGAAGCAATCAGCGTAGGACCTATATGACTATTTCAATGTGAACCTAATTATGAGTTGTGAAATGAATTTCATAATTGTCATTTTCATCATATAATTATAAATTAGCTGATAACTGATTGCTTATTTAGATCCAGTTTGACAATGATATATATAGGATATACACATATACAAAAATCAATGATTTATTGTCCCAAAATATATGAAATGCTTTAAGAAGACATTTTCTTTGCATGACAAAATTTAATGAAGTCTCCAATATTAGCACTCAGGAGATATATAGCATATACTCGTATACTTATAAGAAAATCAATGATTTATTATATCAAAATATATTAAATGTTTTAAGAAGACCTTTTCTTTCCATGACAAAATTCAATTCAATGATTTAGAAGACCTTTTCTCCCCTCCTGAATCAAAAAGAAAAGAGCAATTCAATTGGGCCTTAGAAAAGAGAAGAGCAACACAATTGGGCCTTATAAAAGTTGCGAGTAATAGATACGGGCCTTATAAAAGTTGCAGGCAATACAATTGGGCCTTTGAATATCCGAAGTTTGGTACAGATATTGACCGAAAAATGAAACCAGGAGAGCAAAACATGGAATATGTACCAATGTTTCATAAGAGTGTTCTTATAAGAAAATCAATGATTTATTATATCAAAATATATTAAATTTTTTAAGAAGACCTTTTCTTTCCATGACAAAAGTCAATGATTTATTTTAGTAAACAATAAAAGGCTCCGGTACTAATTTATTTTAGTTTTATTATCATGCAACTAGCCATTAAACTCTGCTGTTAAAAATTAATCCGGTTAGTATGCCGTCAGTGTCATTTCAGCGTATATAACACCAACTTCAAAACCTATCGAATTGACTTCAAAGCAATCTACTTCATTAGTTGTACATTTACATGTAAAATTTATAATTTTCGAATTTATTTAGTATCAAGTCAAGCGGTCAAATGTGAGAGTTTTTAAGTTAATTTAATGCATCCATTTTTTCAACATTTTTGACCGATTGACTTCATACTAAAATAACTCGAAAAAATAAACATTTATATGTAAATGCATCACTCATAAAGTAAATCGGTTTGAACGGTTTGAATTAGTCGTTTGAAGTTTATCCAATAAGTTTTGAAGTTAGTGTCGATTGATGTCATACTAGCCCGACTCGTTAATAATTTCAAATATGATAGTTAAGAGATCAATATTCATTGATTGAGGTGGTCAATGAAATTGAGGTTCAGATATTTGCTTTATTTAATTATCTTTCCTCCGAAACATTAATTTTCTTCTCTTGACCCCATTAATTTTTTTTTCTTGAAGTGGTAAGAGTGATAGTACCATAGATTCCATCATAAATTTGAATCCTCTTCATATTTTTTCGATTTCTTTAAAAAAAAAATTCCATCAGTGCAAGTTGCAACCGTAACTTGTACCGAATAAGTTAAACCCACTCTGTACATCTTCCTCCAATTCATGACAGATACTTGTGCATAATAATAATTATGTTAACTTGAGGATGTACAACTCGCTGGTAGAGTGGTGCTTCACCGACTGTGTGGATACATTTAGGCGCAAAACTCTTGACAAGCAGGAGGAGACGTGCGTCAAGCGCTGTGCCGAGAAGTTTTTGAAGCACTCCATGCGTGTCGGCATGCGTTTCACAGAGCTCAACCAAGGCGCCGATACCTCTGACTAATTTTTTTTGTTTACAGACCAAATTCTGGTTACGGGTTCTACTGCTTACAATAAGGTTTTGATTAGTTCACAGGGTCCCTGAATATTTTTTGTACCTTTGGTTGCTCTAGTTTCCATATTTCATTTCTTTTTGTGTTACTATCATGTGATTTAGTTTAAAATGTGTTTCTTTGCGTAAAGAAGTCTCTCTGATTGCTTGTATAATTTTCTTCTTGCATAAAATAAACAAACCATAAAAGAAAATGAAATGATAGGAAGGGTTAATTAAACATATATAGATTGCTGTGTTATACAGCACTACTAACTGACAACAGAAAAAAATGGGGCAGTGCTAGCTATTCAAACAAGAGGCACATCAAGTCCTCAAAAGAAGGGGGTCCAAACCTTGAAAAAAGAGAAAAAATGGGGCAGTGCTAGCTATTCAAACAAGAGGCACATCAAGTCCTCAAAAGAAGGGGGCCCAAACCTTGAAAAAAGAGAAAAAATGGGGCAGTGCTAGCTATTCAAACAAGAGGCATATAATATTCAAGTCCTTAAAAGGGATTGACATCTACTGCGATTCGAATATTGAGCACAGTAACTCTGCAATCTCTGCTTTTTTAAATTCAGCCGTCCAACTTTTTAGTGCACGCATCTCAAAACAGCTGATTTTTCTGTGCATGCATCTCGAAACAATTCGACAACTGAATTTAGAAAAACAAAAATTGCAGGGTACTGTTCACAGTACCCGGATCGCAGCAGATTCTCACCCCCTCAAAAGAGTATATATACTTACAAAAGAAGGGGGCCCAAACCTTGAAAAAAGAGAAAAAGATAATAGCAAAAGAAGAGCCAAGACTAAGAGGATGGAATAAAGGAACGCAACATCAGTGGCTAGTGGGACTCAGCTTAAATGGGAATAAGTATATTTATTTTAAAGTAACACAACTTCATCTTACTGAAACACCACATTTACAAATGGAATAAATTATGGGGATGTGATAAAAGTCTCCCAACTTAAATCCCCATGAAATTCCTCAACTATAACGGTCAAAGACTTTGACGGTTTGGACCACTTCTAGTGCCTACAAGAACGTTAGCATCGATCGAGTTAACGACCCTATTCAAGTCTTAATAGTGTTTTACCGAAGTGCGCTAGGGATCACTTTTGAGGGATTTTGGAGACAGAAGGCTGGGGACCCTGATATTTTTATAAATTCTATATAAATTTATGGATTAAATTAATTGTAAATTATATGCAAATTAAAAAAAAATCATATTAAGTAGTAAACCTTGTACAAATTTTGTACAGTATTAATATATTTGACGAATCAAAAGTTGTGCGAACATATTTTAATTATAAAATGTGCACATTTTTATCATACATAATAACAAAAAATATTTGTACTATAACGTAGGATTAATATATTTTTGTAAATAACTTTTTTATTTAATACAAATTGTTGGATGGCTGTTACCAACCTTATAAAAAATATATATATATATTTGGCATCCGCAATTATTAGCAGTGTTCAACTTAAAATACTTGTGGGATAGCTAGCTAATCCGAATATATAATATGTGTGATGCGCATGGCTGGAGGAATCATTTTTATTATTATTATGATGGTATGATGGTAATGCTACATATCTGCCTAAATGGACATATACACAGAGATATATGATGCGGCAAATACAACTTCAATAGCTTTTCATTCAATATATTCAAAATTTGTTTTTTCGTAACTTAATTATCTTCATCCATTAAGCTTAACATATAATTAATTAGATGGATGGATAGTCATCACACACAAATGATAATTCATTTACATATTTTAATGTCAACAAATAAATGAAAATGCTAATGACCTACAACATGTATTTAATAAAAATACCACAAAATATGATAAAAATTACATGTATCCATCTTATTGAATGTATACAAATTGAAGTATACAAATATTTTCCATAACAGTAAATAATATTTGTTAGGTTGAAACCAGAATAAATATGAGTTGATTCGTCACCCCAGTTAATTGTATCTTTAATTAATATTGACCTAGCATAATTAGGTTTTGTGGTTTCTGTTTTTCCATTAAAAAAATTTGTTAATCTTATATAATTACTAAAGACAGCAACTTGGAAAATTACAAGTTAGAAAATTGTTGCCAACTGGATGAATGAAAAATTCATTGCTATCTAGCTGGGTCTTGAGTAAAGGAAATTAAGAAGTTGTTTGTAACTTATGTATTTTATTAATATCAAAACAATAACTAGTTTGTCTAATAGCAAAGGAACATGGTATCTTATATAGAAGGTTATAGATTCGAAATTCAGATGAAAAAAATTCTTTATTGTAATAACAAGGTATTAAATAATTGGGTGGCTTGATATTTATTTATCCTATGTTGTAATAACATTTGTTGTACTAAAAAATAAAAAATATCCTATGTTGTAATAACATTTGTTGGGTGCTGCAATGATATTTATTTATTTATCTGATTCCTATCTCTTGCATTTTGTCGCTATGTGTGTTTGTATTTATGTATTTGATAATTGGTACAATAATTGAATTTTTGTCCCAGACCACGTGCACATGATAGCGACACGTGGACGGTAGATGTCCAGCGTACCCCTCTCTCTTCCTTCTCTTGCTTTCATCTCTGGCTATAAACACAAGCATAGTCTAGTATAGTTTCCCAACTTCTTGTACAATAAACCAAACAATTAACCAATTTCTTCTTAACAAAACATGTCGTGTGGCAATGGAAGCTGCAGTTGTGGAAGCAGTTGCTCCTGCGGCTCCAGCTGCACCTGCGGGTTTGTTTATTATTTTTTATTTTATTATGACTTAATTGCTCTCTTTTTTTCTCTCTTGTGAAAATTAAGATTGCACATGTGCTTCCCCTATATTAATCATATCTACTATGGAAATAAGAATTAAGTTAGAATTCGGGGTGATATGATATGCAGGAAGAGGTACCCAGACTTGGATGAGAAGATCACCACCACACAAACTATGATCATTGGATTCGCTCCTGCTAAGAGGTAATAAATATTCATTTTTTTTGTTTTAGCTAATTTGAAAGACAAAAAATAACCCTTAATTTTATCTTATTTTCTTTGCTCACTAAACTAAATTTTAAAAAATTAAATTTGGCAAGCTCTACGCGCACGCACACACACACAAATGAGTGCATGTGCAAGAAAATTAGTACATATAAATATTTGGTTAAAGTAATTAAGTTAGTAGATGGTGAAAACAAATTGAATGGATTGCAGTGAATTTGGAGGATTTGAGATGGCAGCGGAGGAAGCGGCGGAGAACGATTGCAAGTGCGGCTCCAACTGCAGCTGCAGCTCATGCGGATGCCACAAATGAAGCATTAATTAATTCATTATATGCATCAAATTTCAAATATTATCTCTGTTGCTCTGATGGATTGATCGATATATATATATATATATATATATATATGTGTGTATTGAAATATTAATGGCGTCTAGCTAGTGATGGAGAAGACAATTAATCTTAGCCGAATTATATTGTGTCAGTCGGATTGCAAAATTATTGTTCAAGTTTGTTTGTACATGTATTTAGTTCTGTGTCATAATTAATGAGTGAATCAATCAATCAATATATAGTTTACTATTAGTATTATAGTATAATTTAGTTCCATATATAACGCTCGCGAGTTTTCTCTACATCTCTCTCTAACTCACGACCACGCTCAATCTATAAAAAGTACTCCTCAATATTACATCTATAATTAATTATCGTACAATTATTTTTTCACCATTTCTCCAACCAACTTAAACTATTCTCCATTAGTTCTGTTTGTCTGCCCAAGTGGCGACACCTGATCGAGTTAAAGCATCTTCTACAACAATTATTTTCTCCACTTTTCAAATGATGTACACTATAAATTTTCTTTTGCAATAATTATTTGGTAGTGTTCAAATCTCTCATGTCTTTCATGTCTCATACATGCGTCACATTCTTATCTTTATTTTCAAAGTCCAAATAGTCGATCCAAACTGCACAACATCATCTTAAAATTAAATTGTGCTTGGAAACCAAATTTTTTAGATATGTACAAAATTATTATTTTTGGATGGGTTAGAATTTTCTAAGAAACAATGATTTTGTACTTATCTTAAAAGTAGTAAAATAGTCTTAAAAATATATAAAATTTGCTCACCAAACATATTTTTAATATGGAGATCATGTTGAGAAGTTTGAATCGACTGTTTGAATTTTAAAAACATAGATAAGGATGTGAGGTATGATTGAGGCGTGAAAGATATGAGCCATTTTAATCCCGCTCAATTATAATTAATATACCTATAGGAACTAGCCTTTGGTCTAGTGGCAAAGACACATGGTCTCTATGTGGGGTCATAGGTTCGAAACCCAGATGAGAAAAATCCTTTATTGTAATAACAAGAGTATTAAGTAGTTGGGTGACTTAGCCTCAAACTTTATTAAAAAAAAATTAATATATGCCTATAATATACAACTACTACATGCAATCAGTCGACCCATATGACTATTTCAATGTAAACCTTATGAGTTAGGAACTGAAGTTCATCATTGTCATTTTCATCATATAATGATAAATTGATAACTCATGGCTTACTTAGATCCAGTTTGACCATGACAGCTTTTGTTAGCTACTGCGAGTCTCCAATAGTCAGCACTCAAGATATATATATAGATAGGCTATATATATATATATGATGAGGAGGGTTCCAAAGTCCAAATTGTCGATCCGAACCGCTCCACATGATATCCATACTAAAATATGCTTGAAGATCAAATTTTATAATTTTTGGAAATTGTTTACTATTTTTTTAGATAGGTACAAAATTACTGTTTTTGAACGGTCCAGATACTGTGATATTGTACTTATCTTAAAAAATAGTAAAAAAAACCAAAAATTATAAAATTTCATCCCCAAATATATTTTAATATGGATATCATGTTGAGCGGTTCGGATCGACAATTTTGGCTTTGAAAATAAAAATTAAATATGAGGTATGATGAGGTATGAAAGACATGAAGTATTGGAACCCTTTTCTTTCCATTCGTATACAAAAATGAATGATTTATTATCTCAAAAAAATATTTAATGCTTTAAGGAGACCTTTTCTTTCCATGACAAAATTCAATGATTTAGTGAGTAGAACTAGGGTGTTCTTAAGCTCACCAAGTCTCTTTGTGAGTTTAACTCAACAATCTATCGGATTAGTTTCAAGCGACGCATCTAAACCGTTGAACCGATCTACTTCACGAGTGATGAGTTTAAATGATGAAAAATGAACACATTAAAATTAACTTATAAACCATATTTTTTTTACCACTTGACTTTATACTAAATTAGTTCAAAAATTTATAAATTTGACATATAAATGCATCAGTCATGAAGTACGTATATCGGTTTCAACAGTTTGGATGTATCGTTTGGAACTAATTCAATAGATTTTTGAATTAAGCTCACAAAGAGACTTGGTGAGCTTAAGAACACCCTAGTTCTACTCATGATTTAGTATACCTACTTACATGACATCTTTAGAACAATGGGCCTTAAAAAGAGAAGAGCAATACAAATGGGCCTTTGAAAAGTTGCGAGCAATACAAATTGGGCCTTTGAAGATGCCAAGTTGGTACAGATATTGACAAAAAAAATGAAACCAGTAGAGCACAACATGGGATATGTACCAATGTTTCATGAGAGTGAGGATCTTTCTAGTCTCTACAACCGGTATCAAACAATGTGTTGGTACCGATATAAAGAAAAAAGAAAAGTGTAAACTGTTTCTTATTTTTTTTATCTCAAATAAATATCGAGTGCCGACTTTCCCTTAAGCACACTATTGCATACTAATTGCTTGATGAAGATTGTCTTTTGTTGCATATATAAGCACATTATTGGTTGATAAATAAAATTGATGCTGTAACTGATAAAATCTGGTAAGTTTAAATTGAATCAGAGAGAGAGAGAGAGAGAGGCTGCATTAAATCCTTAGCCCGTTCAAGATCCCAAACCATTCTGTTTTCCAAAGTATATATTAACATGCCGGGTCGTAATAAATCTGACCGGCTTGCCAAATGACAGGTGCATCCACCACGGTATAGTATGTGCCAGTGCCACTATGGACAGTAAATCCTTAGCTTTTGGTACTATAACAGTAAAGGTCAATTGGTATAGTATGTGCCACTATGGACAGGTGCATCCACCATGGTTCTGAAAATCGGAATCGGTAGGTTGACAATGGAATCGGAATTGGATAAATTGCTAGAAACCGATCGAATCGGATTGGAAACTCAGATTATTTGAAAAAAAAAAACATTTTTCATATTAAAAAATAGGAAAAAATTGTGAAATAGTAATTTGTAAAACAATTATGTGAAAACAAAATATTACACTTAAATAATTCACTAATATAATGTAATACAAACATTCAAAATTAAACTATTACATTAAAAATTGCATAAATTGAAAGAATGAAAAACTAATCCCAAACTTTAAATTCAATGACTCTTAATTTCGGATAGTAAACACATATATATTTATTGCTTGTATGCTTAGTTTATTGAATGCTGCTACTGGCTAGCTTATTCAAAGTAAATTTCCTAAGGCCCGTCTGAAATATCAATCAATTTTTACAGTCCAGCCATTTTTATCTTCCACAAGTCCCGTTTGGATAGAAGTAAGAGCTGTATATAGTTTCTTTGACACCGTCTCTTCTCCAGTTCTGTAACTATACCTGAAGTAGAGAAACATAATGTATGAACTAATTAAGAACTGGTTAAAACAACTTAATTTATTTTTGAAGTAACTTACACAGCTAAATACAACAAGACCAAAATTTTCTCAGCAAAGTTTACCTATGGCCTTGGTAAGTAATGCTGGAGACTGGGGAAACCACCACAGCAGTTCCTGTGCAAAAAACTTCATCTGCTTCCTTCAGATCGTCAATTGAAACAAGCCTTTCACAAACCTTGTTATCCAAATTATAGAAGAAAAAAGAGAGGGTATTTATGACCGATTGATATAGAATTATAAATACCTAGCTATTAGATTTAAATAATAAGTTTACTTTTATGTCTTTCAAGCTTACCAAAGCACAATGAAATCTTTTGAGAGTGCTAATTGCGTCATGAAATTTCTAGGTTTTAAAATAATTCTTTAACAGGGTTATGAACCTAGAACCTTCCACTCGGAAGGCATTGCGTAACCTGGTAACCAATATTATATTGTTGCTTTCTACTTGCTACTTTAGATGCAAATTTATACTTAAAGAAGACTTGAGCTGTAAATTGATGTTGTATTTGCTAACCTGGTAACCAATATTATGAGCTAATTCCATGATACTTATACGAGTGATTCCTGGAAGAATTGTTCCCTTTGCCGGTGTCGAGATTACCCCATCCTAGATAAGATTATTAATTTATATTTTAGATTATATCAATATTACGAAAATAATATATCATTAATTTGAAATTATAGTCCAGCTTATAAGATAAGCTTTAAGTTCCTAAATATTACACAGGAACCTTAAGTATGCTCTCTTATATTTTGTTGAGCTCTCGTTTTTTTTTTGTGTGTGTGAAAATGATGAAGAAAAAATACAGGGCCAAAAGAGTTTAGCTGAAAATGATAAAATTAACAAAAAGGAAAAAAAGAAAAGAAAATAAAGAACCATCACTAATGTCTACAATATATAAAGTAACCTTGACAATAAAAAGATTGCTAGAAGAGGCCTCCTCAAGATATCTTTTATTGACTGAATCAAGATAAAGCACATCTGAGAAACCATTGCTCTTTGCTCTCATCTGTGCCTTGAACACCTAACCCCAAATATTCAAAAATATTTAAGGTCACATAACAAGCTTATTCAATTCTTTGAGTGAAACATTTAGATTAGGCTATTTGGGAGATATAATCAACATTAATTACAATACGTACTGGTGCATAATTGCCAATTGCTTTTACATCTCCGATCCCACCCAGGCTGGCTCGGTGGATTTCATCCTCAATTAACAAGTTGATTGGTTCCATTCCCTCCTGTAAAATACAGTAAATTTACAATTCTTTAAACATGTTTTATGAATTTTTTTAACATAACCAGAAGTTATTCTAAAAATCTACATACTTTGAAATAGTTTCCAACAGGTACTACAATGACCAAGAACATATATTCAGGTGCTGGGGTCAATGCCAGTGTTGCTCCAGTCCCCAATAACAGTGGTCTGATATAAAGGGAACCTTTTCCTAGAGGAGGTACCTGCCAAAAAAGAAAAATACAGAAACAATTAATTTCGACTCAACTTTTCTTCATATCATGTAAAGATTAATTTACTAAAACATTTCTAATGAATTTAATGTTATTTATTCTTCCTTTTTATAATTTGCAGCGCTTACCCAACGCTTGTTTGCTAAAACAGTCTGCTTGACACCATCAAGAAATTGATCAACAGATGGGGCAGGCATGCACATCCTTTCGGCACCTATTTGCATTCTTTTAGCATTCTCTTCTGGTCTAAAGAGAAGGATGTTCCCTTTTGCTGTTCTATAAGCTTTTAGACCTTCGAATATACCCTATTATATAAGGAAAAATAAATTAACATGTATCTATTAGAAAAATGTAATTTATTATATTTAACTATTACATCAAATGGGCAATAAAAAAGGCAGGGGTCTGATTTCCTTTTTTGGCAGAAAACTGTACTTCTCTGAAGGTGTTAAATACTGAAATTTATTTGCCAGAAAGCATTAATGGTCTAAAAATAAGAAAAGAAAGAAGATATTTCAAATAATCGAAAATAGTTAGAGAAACAAAGATTTGAATCAGGCACGAACCTGACCATAGTTGAGGACACATGAAGAAGGGCTGAGCTCAATGTTGCTGTGCGGGCTAAGCTTGCCGTGTTTAAAGTTATCATCTCTTGAGCATTTCATCACGTACATGTAGTCAGTTTTTGTCAGAGTGAATCCTATGTTGTCCCAATCCATTTCCACATTTTCTTCATCACTCCTGCAGGTATTAATTCAAGCGACGAATGCACTTATCATTTATTTTTTTTATTTTTTTCAGTCATTACTGAAAACCCAAATGTTTTTGGTTCAGAACTTCAAAAAATTTCGTTATATTATTGGCCATGCATGCTGTTCCCCCATTTAAGGATATGAATCCTCACTTTGAGATTTCTATGTAGATTATTACCAAGTTAAACATTCTCTACAGACTTTGAGATTTCATTATATCATTCGTTAGCATTTATACATAATCCAAATGAAGAGCATGCGTATAATTAATTTGGACTACTATAATTAGAAATATTTCTCAGTACAAAAAAAGATTGGTGACAGCTACATACGGAGTTTCCTCTATAACAAGGAATATATATCCAAATTCAACTTTACCACAACACATGTAACATCATGCAAAATTGTAGAACCGTACTCATATTATAGCAAATTAATTAAAAAGGACCTCGATGCCAAAGTGCGTACCTATCCGAATCCAACCTTGCCGCTTCTTGCAAAGAGGCTAATTGCAACTACATATGCAAAAGAAATGGGATAAGAAAATGAATTTGAGGCATTGATCTGTCTCATTTTGATTTAGTTTCATATAACAAGAATGGCAAGGAAGATAGTGAAAAACATAAGAGAAATGAATGTAAGATCATGAATTATACATTTAAGTTATCGAGATGGTCTGAAAAAAGCATCTGAAACTAAGCGAAATTAGTGTAATTTGTTTAAAACATACCTTTAGACCATTAAGCAATTAAGCAACTGTAAAGAATTAATTGAAGATCCAATGTGGTCAATTAATAGATGGATAAAGATAAATGTGTAGGTAATGACTAGATAAAATAAAAGAAGAAAGTAAAGGAGAGACGACTCTTCAAGATTATAGGTGAGAAAAGGCGAGAGAGACATGCACCATACACGGAGAGAAAGGGAGAAGTACTTGGGAGAGTGAAATTCTGGGTGCGGACTTGATACAAGCTATCGTGTGCTATGCTCACCAAGAGCATTTTGTGAGCATTTATATTTCTAAAATCTATTGAATTAACTTCAAATAACGAATTCAAACTGTTGAAACTGATGTACTTAACGAGGCATGCGTGTACATGCAAAATTTTCAAAATTTCGAGTTTGTTTAATACAAAGTCAAACATTAAAAAAAATAATTAAAAATAAATACATTAAAAAAAACACACACTAGCTCGATGAGCATAACACACACTAGCTTAAAAGATGGTTAAAGCAGGAAGAAAGGCATGGAAACTTACAGGCAAAGGAGCTTGGGTTGCATTCGATGATGAGGAGGCCATGGAATAAAAATGATATTGAAGAAGATTTGTATGCTTTGAAGTTATATAGTTTTGAATTTGATAATCAGCGATGAGTGAATTTATAGATGGAGAGAGAGAGGCTCGATCCCTATATTTTTATTCATAACTTTATGAAAAATTTAAACAATGACGCACACAATGACGCACAAGCAGGTTTTCGTTGGGTTGGTAAATGGATTGCGAGAAAAATAAGTAGAGTACGTGGTCGTGGGTTGGTGTTATAAATCACATATATGGTAAAAAAAAAAGTATTATTATCTTAACAAAACTTTGTTATTTTATTTTGATATGGTATTGTATGAAAAATACGTTTTATGTAAACTTTTTGTTTTTTTTTTTTTACCTATGGTACAGGTTGGCGCCTGAAAGTATTAATATTGAATTAACTTATAGGATACAAATCCAAAATAACTTGCGACATTAATTATTTAAAATATTGATCTTATTTATCTGAGGTTTCCTTTGTTGGTGATATTTACTAGCAAAGAAATTTCGTAGAATCACACTCTTTCCATCCACTGACGCCGGATTTGACCGATTCGTCTCTTGTTTGGTAATTAATTTTCTTTGCGTCCAATTCAACCACTCGCTACCCAGTTTTCCACAAATTTTCTCACTGAAAGTGACAGTTCATCGATCTAAACCAAAATTAATTCCATCTACCTTTTTAATTTCGTTGGCCTTTAAGGGGTGAAGAGAAGCACAAATGACAAATCTGCGCGAGGCCTTGGGTTGGCTGGAAGCGGTGACCCGAAGGAGGATATATAGAGGCGGGTCTGGTCCAGAAATTATGAGCCCTTGCTAGCAGTTAGTGGTTCCAGCCTTCCAGGGGTGTTAATGGGTCAGGTCAGCTTCGGGTTGGGTCGATCAGGTCAAAGCTAGCTAACCCAATCCGACCCGATCTGGACGGGTGACGGGTCAATCCACTCTCATCTATTTAATTTTAGAAATATATTAATTTAAAACAATAAATAAATGTTGCTATCTAGATAAATAAATTATTTTATTTCCTGAGGTCCTCAGTCCAAGCTCCCGTGACAACATATTTTTCCTTCCCAGCCCAACAATTAATTAATTACATATTGAAATAATTCGGAAAATTCATTAAACTGTTCAGAAAAAATTTAGAAAAAAAATAAACGAGCCGCTAGACACTTGTCAGATAAAATATTTGGACACCCATAGTACGTAGTTGTTTACATTAAATAAAATACTAATATTTAAACAATTATTCAGCACGTACCATAAGTCTGATTAAATAATATAATATAAATCCACACAGGCCTAGGACAACACAAGAATATATATGGTAAGCCTAGAGGTGAATTTAGTTGGGGTTTAAATTACTAATTCATTTTCTTGTATAAAATTTTGGACTATCTTTTTTATGTCATTAATTTATGAGCTAAATGTCATCGATATGTGCGCAATATCATTATATCTGTCAAAAGTATTTATATTTTTCATATATAGCTCTATGAGTTTCCTACAATTGAGAGGTTGTTTATAGAAAAATCTATAGAGGCTCTGTGCGGCCATCGATCTGTGACAATGGTTGGGAAATTAAGAGCTATAATTGACTAAAATGCGAGTCCGTATCCTCTAACTGTTAGGTCCATTAGTTTATTCACAGCTACTCATTCTAACTGTTAGAGACATACAGTTGGAGTTGTGTTGGTGTTACTTGGGATATAGCACATAAAGAATTTTACACAATATATATATCCTATGCACTTTCCTTCTGTTAATTTGTTATAGCCTAACAGCTCTTACAGTCTCTTTTTTGTATAAATTGCATAATGATTATGCTCATGTGTAAATCATAACCATTCAAGAATCAAAGCACAACATGCATGAAATAATAATAAACAAAAGAGTATATGCATATACAATTTTATATAAATGGAAACACCAAATCCATTAAAAATATTTAAATTAACTCAATGTAATCTCAAGTTACATTATAATTAACACACTGATACAGAGTCCTTCGAATACATATAAATTATAAGATGTTTTATCTATTTTGTTTGATATTCTTTCTAACATATTTAAATTATTAGTTGTTCTTTTATTTCTGAAAATTATTAAACAAAAATATTTAAATAAACTGTTTTGGTTGGTTCTTTTGTTTGGACGCAACGTGAATTGGCAGCCCTCAAAGAATGGGGCCGCCATTTCACGTTGCGGCCCGGGTAAATCTCGAATTTTCACAAATTTGTGGTTTTTTGGTTTATTTTCTTTTGACAGGGATATTTCTTAAAATTTTGGTCTTATTTACTAACTTGCTACAATTCCTTTAATTTATTGGTTGCAGACCAGGTTCGGTCTAAACCATTACAAAATGGGCGATAGAGAAACTCGTTTTTGTAGTAGTGTATACTCAAGAACTATTTAATGCATTAAGAAGATATTTCCTTTCCATGAAAAAATTCAATGATTTAGTACCTTCTTACATGAAATTTTCTTTGCTTCGTTTTCTCTCAGATTTAACCATCTCTCTTCACCAATAAATCAAAAGAACAAAAATAGAAACGCTTTCTCCCCGAACTGTCCGTTGGATCAATCCGATTCAAGTTAAAATGGACGGAGCCTTAGAGCATCTACATTCCAGCAACTCAAATGAGTTTCTAAATAACTGTTAACTAATTTTAGAAATTAAGGTCTCTAAAGTTTATAACTCTCACATTCACGTTAGCAACAAATTAAAAAGGAGAAATAATTTGAGCCAATTATTTAGTCATAATGGAGTTTATAAACAGTTTCCTAATAAGAAATTTTACTGCATAGTTTCTAAATAAGAAACTCTTCCACATCTCTGAAAGAATTAGAAACTCCAATAGTACCAGGAATGTACATACTCTTAGTGCCACAGCAGATCGAACGGTACAGCTGTAACCTCCCATCTGTTTGTCGTAACAGCTGTATTCCATTTTTTTCCTAGTTACGCGCAATTAGTGTATAGAAATAACCCGGCCGGTCCAGTACCGGACTAGACAACCTGTGGTTCGGACCCGGACCGCCCCGGATCGGACCTTGGCTAGAAACGAGTTTAGCAAGGGTTTGGGTCACTAATTTTCACTAGAACCATGTTAGGACCGGACCGGACCAAACCCGGACCGCACCGTGTAGAACCGGACCCAATCCAAATTTAGAATTTAAATTGAATGTTAGATTTAGTTTATGTTAGATTTATTTGTGTAGAGTAATTTCAAATTAAAATTTAATGTTAGATTTATTTTTTGTTAGATTTAGTTTATGTTAGATTTATTTTTTGTTAGATTTAGTTTATGTTAGATTTATTTTTGTAGAGTAATTTAAAATTTAAATTTAATGTTAAATTTATTTTTGTAGAGTAATTTATTTTTCTAAATTTAAATTTTTTAGATTTTTTTTTTTTAACAATGTTAGATTTTTTTTAAATTTGAAATTCGGATTTTAAATATGCCTCCTTTCAAGCTATTCTGACCTCTGTTAAATAATTATTAAAACTGTAACAATCTGTAATATTTTTGTATAGAGAAATTATATTATCTAAAAACTAGACTTTCATACCTTTATTTTTATATAAAGAACACAAAAATCCATGTAGCCATTTTCTCTAAATTGAATTTTGAATTGGTAAAAATTATAGGACTGCTCACTGGAATTTCAGCTTTTCTGATTTTTTACCTCTGTCAATTAATCGTTAAAAATGTACCAATATGTAATATTTTTGTATAGAGAAATTATATTATATGAAAACTAGACTTTCATACATTTATTTTGATATAAAGAACACAAAAATCCATGTAGCCATTTTCTCTAAATTGAATTTTGAATATGGTCAAAATTATAGGACTGCTCACTGAAATTTCAACTTTTCTGATTTTTGACCTCTATCAATTCATCGTTAAAATTGTTCCAATCTGTAATCTTTTTGTATAGAGAAATTATATTATCTGAAAAATAGACTTTCACACATTTATTTTGATATAAAAAATACAAAAATCCATGTAGCCATTTTCTCTAAATTGAATTTTGAATATGATCAAAATTATTAGACTGCTCACTGAAAAATAAATAAATAAATAAATAAATAAAGACCAGAACTCGGACCGGACCGTGTAAATTTGGACCACGGTCCTAGCACGGGTTTGGGCCAACCACAAAAAATCAGACCCGGACCGTTTAAACCCGTAGACCCGTGGGAACCGTGGACCGGCTGGGTCTGGACCGGACCGGACCGGACTGGCCCGTTTGCAAAACACTAGGCGCAATCAATAAACTAGGGCCTGCCTACAAGCCAGTCCTCAAAGGCTCATTGGTCAATCAATGCATATATGGAATTTGTGAGTTGCAAGAAATACAATTATTTGGGCAATGGGCCTCAGGAGCAATCATTTGGGCAAAACACCCGGCCTAAATCACTATCAGTAGGCCTAAGCCTCGTGCAATAAGGCAAAAAATGCTCAGAAGTCCGCATCGTGTTCGTGATTTTTAGAAAATACTGGTGACATGTAGTATCATTTCGTGTTGTATCAGATATGTAAAAAATCACGTCATGACCAGATACGTCACAGCACGTGATGTGATTATTCACGTGACGTGATTATTTTCAAAAAATTGATACAATACAGAATAACACACAAATCAGTTTAGTCACGACACGACACAACACGTTCTTAGGATCGATCTTGATCAATCGGTGGATTTTGAATAAACTAATTTATATTACGAAAAAAAGTTAAATGTGATCAAGATAAAAATCGGACTTTATCACAACATGACACATTATGGGACATATTTACATTCCTATTGTATATCGTGTGACACAACATTGCTCGTATCCATGCTACGTAAGTACGTATATAGAAGCCGATGCTAGTCATGCTAGATAACTAGACTTTCATTGCAACAGTCCAAACAAGAATAAAAATATATAATTGTAAAAACATACATGGAGTCCGGAGATAGAGATGAATAAACATATATACCCAAATAAAAGAGTATTTTTTTAGGTAATAATAGATTAAGAGCAATTCAGTTCTAAAAACAACTGAAATTTATTTGTATGCTCAAGAGGGAGCGTTGGAGATTCTTAACAAAAGGCATACAGTTGGAGTTGTATTTGGTGATACTTTGGATAGATAGCACATAAGAAATTTACAGAATATCCTCTATATGCACTTTCCTTCTCTTTGTTACTGCCTAACAGAATAGTGGTTATTCATTTTAAACTATGACATTAATCAATAAAACAATAATTCAATTAAGTTCAATTCAATTAATAACTATGCTCATGTGTAAATCATGACCATTCTAGAATGAAAACACAACATGCATTAAATAAAAATAAATAAAGGTTTACATACACAATTTGATTTAAATAAAGCACCAAATCCATTCAAAATATTTAATTAACTTAATGTAATCCCAACATACATTATAATTAACACACTAATACAGGAACACAACATACATTAAATAGGAACATAAAGACACAATTAAATGCACCAAAAAAAAGACAAACTGAATCAAAGGAAGAGACTGAAAGAAGCATTTTAATTAATTATATACTCTTTATCTTTAACATGCTCAAGATCAGGACGGTTCTTGAGTTTATGGCATTGAACAACACGCAGTGTGGTAAGCTGTGGCATAGCCATCGGGTTAACCTCCCAAATCTCCAAGTTCTCCAATTTGGAAAGGTGTAAGAACTGTAAGTGTGGAAACCCATTTGCGGAGCAAACCATTTTATCCCCTATGTATGCTCCATCTTCTAACCTCAGCAATTTCAAGGCTTGTAGTCTTTCTAAACATGGCATTGGGTCTTCCCTTAAATGAGAATTAGATG
>JAJGRW010000752.1:41192-181313 GCA_025461045.1 Carex parvula
ACTAGTGGTTTGAAAAGGGGCCGGTTCGGGTCGGTCCGGTCCAAACCCGCCCGGTCCCCGGGTTGACTCGGGCACGGGTTAGCCCGGGTCAACGGGTTGAGTCGGGTAGGGGGGCGGGTTGGGGTCTGACTCGGCCGAACCTAACCCGGTCTAAACCCGGCGGGTTAGGACGGGGCGGGTTAGGTCGGGTCAGGGGTCGGTCCGGTCCGGGTAGGGCCGGTCCGGTTTGGTTTTTTTTTTTTTTTTTTTTTTTTTCGTTTTTTTTTTTGTTTTCTGTTTCCAGAGGCAGAGGGGCAGAGGCAGCGGCAGAGATTTTTTTTTTTTTTGCATTTTTTTTTTTTTATTTTATTTTAACTCAATATATTTTTGTTATAACTTATAACAAAATCAAATTAAATTAAAACCGAATTTTGTTAAAACCAAATTATTCTAAAACCGAGATATACCTAATTAGTTTAAAACCGAATTATTTTTTATCTTTAAAACGAATTATTTTAAAACAATAGATTTAAAAACAAAAGTTACCCTCCTCCTTTATTCCGGGCTTGGGACGGCTATGTAAATACATAGGCGGAGTTCTAACTTTTTTTTTGTTAGTAATTATTCTTTAAAATAAAACAATTGAAATATTTAGAAATTATAATTTAAAAAAATGTAAATAAAAATTAAAAGAGGATAGAATTTTATACCGACACTACCTATCTAGTAGTTGTTGTGCATATACCATAGGTCGCTCTCTTGCTCACCGTCCGAATCTTCGTTAGGCTCAGGTCCCTCGGTACCGCTTTCTTGAGTGTCGACACCGGATGATGACGCTTCCAATCTCATGGCATGTTGCGTGCGATTTTCAGCATCAATCCAGTCAATCAAGCACACAAGTCTCTCAAAAACATGTGCACCCAGCTTACTTCGTTTATCGGTAAGGATCCTGTTCGCCGAGCTAAAACAGGATTCAGAAGGGACGGTTGACACGGGCACGGCAAATATGTCGCGGGCCATCATCGCCAGTGTTGGATAGGCAGTTGCATTCCTCCTCCACCAATCCATGAAGTCAACTCCTTCATTTTCGGTGGTCCCCAAACAGTAGCTCATTAACTCGTTCGTGTTACCTTGGGATCCCGTCGGGTCGTCATCATCCTGAAAATCGCCTAACAATCCAGTACTGCTGTGTGTGGATAGACTATTAAAACAATAGAAAAAAATTAGTGGACAAATAATGTAGATATTATAAATAATAAATATTAAAAGCATATGTATATTTATATTCATACCTCACGCCACCGGTCGGAGGCGGTTGGTCGGCATTTCTTCTTTCGCTGTATATGGCAAACATGTCCTCCAATGCCTTTTGTACGCGGGGCTCCTCGTCCCTCCAGTTTAATTTTAGATTTCTCTTGTAGCCTTGAAGTATTTTTACCGTGAACTTCTTCTTGTATGCCGGATGGAGGCAGTTTGCGAGAACGGTCAAGAGGGGTACCTCTTCCCAATATTAAGAAATTTTACCTTCATGGCTGCTACGATCGGATGGAGAGGGGAATCCTCACTATCCCTATCTTCCATCTCACGGTACACCTTGGAAATATAGTAGAGATGGTGCAGCAACTCATGTGCCGTCGGTGTGTACGAGCAAGATAATTTCACGGTTGCGGTGAAAAAGGTTCCAAGGAATTGTGCAAGCATTATTATTAGCTGCCATTCGGGGTCGGTGAGTTCCAAAGCTTGTCCTTCGTCCGTCGATCTCAACATCTCCCCTATAGCCGCCTTGTAAGGAATGCATCGGTGCAACATCCTGTAGGTGGAATTCCAACGGGTGTCTATATCCCAAGGTACCCTCATTTTGCCCAAACCTATTCTTTCGCACAAAGCTGCGAAATTTTGTTTTCTTTCTTGGTTTGAATAAATATGGGCAAGACCTCCCTTGAATTTAATTATCAAGTCCTTTACGGCTTCTACCTTAAGACCATCTTTTACGGTAAGGTTTAGTATATGGCAAGCACACTTTTGGTGAAACATTGCACCATTCATGATTGGGTTTAGGGACCGGATGAAATGATCGATAGACGCTACATTGTTGCTAGCATTATCGAACGAGATAGAAAAAATCTTGTTCCGTAAATCCCTTTTTAGATTATATTCTTGTAAAACCTCAATAATTGAATGGTAAATAACTTGTGCAGTGTGCGGGGACTCTAACACCCGAAAACTTAAAACCCGTTTTTGTAAAACCCAATTCTCATCGATCCAATGACCGGTAATACAAGAGTACCCTAGGCCGTGTTTACCGGCAGTCCATATATCGGAGGTAATGGAGACATTATAATTGGCATATCCAAATATAGCTAGTAGCTCGTTTTTCTTTTGGAAAAACTGGTTTTTCATTTCACGTACTATTTTTCTATGATGGATTTTCTTATACAATGGTTGAGCTAACCCCCGAATGCATAGCCGGGCAAAACTACTACAATTACCCATACTAATTGGTTGTTCCTTGTGGGCAATATATCGGGCAATTCTTCAAGCATTATTTTTTCATCATATCTTTGGTGGGTTCTACTACCATCCGGGTTCATAAGGGTTTGGACTAACCGCGGGTCAACATTTTCTTGCGGTAACTCACCCTTTTTCGCATGACCATCGGCATGTTTCTTAAAAGTGGACATACCATTTGCAAGTTTATACTCGTAAATAACCTTGCAACCGCGTACCTTACATTTTAGAGTACGGACAACTCCACTCGCATTCAATGTCCTCTCATAATACCGCCACCAATCCGCCTTGTATTCGGGTGTCTTGGTTTTCCTCTTCTTCGGTGGTTCGATGGGAATGGGAGCAACACTTCGGCTTGGGTTGCGGGGACAACTTCAATTTCCGGGACACTTGTCGAGGGACCGCTTCCTATAGGGGCGGTGTATTGAGTCGATCCTGTAGAAGCCGTACCTGCTCCATATGAAGGGTTAGAATAATAGTAATTAGGTGGTGCCATTTGGGATGGATTTTGTGGATAATAGTTAGGATATTGTTGATGATAAATAGGTGGTGGTATTTGGGAGGGATTTTGTGGACACGGCGGTTGAATTTGGGAGGATTTTGTGGATAAATAGGTGGTTCTTGTGGTTGAATCCTACTTTCTATTGCCTCCATATTTTGTTGTTGGCCATCGGGCGTAGGGTTGAAAAAATCGGCGGAAGCTCTATGAGCAAGACGCATCCATTCGGGCATTTCGGGGTCCATTTGTTCTACATATTAAAACCAAATTCATATCAAAATTAAATCTAACATAAATCTATTTAAATATAAATCTAAATTCAATATAAATTAGATTAAATGTAAATTAATTCTAAATTACGTCTAAAATAAATCTAAATTAAATCTAACATAAATCTAAATTAAATATAAATTAAAGTTCTCATTGGCCTCTAAATTCAAATTAAATCTAAATTAAATCTAAATTAAATCTAAATTAAATCTAAATTAAATATAAATTAAATCTAACAAAAATAAATCTAAATTCAAATTGGCCTCTAAGTCTCTAAATTCAAATTGGCCGAACTTCACAAGAAAAAAAAAAAAAAAAAAAAAGAAATTCTGCTATGTCATTGACCGAAATTCAAAAGAAAAAGAAAAAGAAAAAAAAAAAAAAAAAAAAAAAAAAAAAAAAAAAAAAAAAAAAAAAAATAAAGTTTAATTAAAATTTAAAAAATAAAGTCTAATTCAATTTTATAAATTTAAAAAAATAACTCTAATTCAAATTTAAAAGAAATAAAGTTTAATTGAAATTCAAATTTAAAAAAAAGTCTAATTCAATTTTATAAATTTAAAAAAAATAACTCTAATTCAAATTTAAAAAATATATTTAAGAAAAAATAAGTCTAATTCAAATTATAACTCTAACAAAATAAAATATAAATTATTTAAATTTAAAAAATAAAATCTAATTAAAATTTAAAAAATAAAATCTAATTCAATTTAAAAAATAGTTTAATTCGAATTAAAAAAATGTCTAATTCAAATTTATAAATTTTAAAAAAATAAAATATAACATATTTATCTAACAAATTTATTTATCTAACCTATTTCAAAATAAAATACAATAATCTAACAAATACAATAATCTAACATATTTAGAAATAAATCTAAAATCTAACATATTTGAAAATATTCAAATGTAACCTATTAAAAATAAAGATAACATATTTAGAAATAAATCTAACTATCCAACAAATTCAAAAATAAGAAATAACTAAAAAATCTAACCTATTTAAGATAAATTCGAATTTTAAAAAATAAAATCTAACCTATTTCAAAATAAATCCGAATTTCAAAATAAAATTCAATAATCTAACATATTCAAAATTTAAAAAATAAATATAACATATTTATCAAACAAATCTATTTATCTAACCTATTTCAAATAAACACAGATACAAATAATCTAACATATTTCAAAATAAATCTAAAATCTAACATATTTGAAAATATTCAAATGTAACCTATTAAAAATAAAGATAACATATTTAGAAATAAATCTAACTATCCAACAAATTCAAAAATAAGAAATAACTAAAAAATATAACCTATTTAAGATAAATTCGAATTAAAAAAAATAAATCTAACCTATTTCAAAATAAATCCGAATTTCAAAATAAATTCAATAATCTAACATATTCAAAATTTAAAAAATAAATATAACATATTTATCTAACAAATTTATTTATCTAACCTATTTCAAAATAAAATACAATAATCTAACAAATACAATAATCTAACATATTTAGCCTATTTCAAAATAAAATACAATAATCTAACATATTCAAATGTAACCTACTAAAAATGTAACCTATTAAAAATAAATCTAACATATTTCAAACATATTCAAAAATAAATCTAAAATATAACATATTTCTAACATATTCAAATGTAACCTATTAAAAATAAAGATAACATATTTAAAAATAAATCTAACTATCCAACTAATTCAAAAATAAAAAATAACTAACAAATCTAACCTATTTAAGATAAATCCGAATTTAAAAAAATAAAATCTAACATATTTCAAAATAAATCCGATTTTCAAAATAAAATATAATAATCTAACAAATCCAATAATCTAACATATCCGTTATCCAATAATCTAACATATTCAAAAATAAAATCCAATAATCTAACATATTCAAAATAAAATCCAATAATCTAACATATTCAAAAATCTAACAAATATAACATTTATTTGAACAAACAAATAAATGTAGCTTATTTATCTAACAAATTTAAAAATAAATCTGAATTTAACAAAGAAAAACTAACAATATTAAAATTACTAACAATATCTAACAATTACTAAAAATTACTAACATCTACTTAAATTACTAACAATTACTAACAAAGTAACAATTACTCAAAATTACTACAAATTTCTAAACATTACTAACAATTACTTAAAATTATCTAACAATTCCTAACAATTACTAAATTAACCTATTTAAACTAATTCTAATTATTTAACAATTACTAAAAATAAATCTAACATTTTAATCTTGCGGAAAAATCTTGCGGGAGGTAGAATGAAAAAAATCCTTCGTAATTCCTCTACTTTCGTCTTTCGTATTCCTTTGCGTATTTGTAGAATGAAATAAATTGCAACTCTTTTTTTTTATAAAAATAAAATTTGAGAATAATAAAAATATTGAGACTTGAGAGTATGAGAATATGAGATTGAGAGAATGAGAGATTGAGAATAATGAGTATGAGATGTGAAAATTTATGAAGAATGGGGGTATATTTAAGGGTGTTTTTGGGGGGGGGGGGGGGGGGGAATCTGCCGTTGAAACCCAAAAAATTTCAAATTTCGGATGGGGGGTCGGGTTGCCGCCGGGTTCGGGTCGTGGGGTCCCGCCGGGTTTGACCCGGGTTATGTCGGGTTTGACCCGGGTTAGGTCGGGTTAGGGTCGGTTCACCCGGGTTCGGCCGGGTTTTAGGGGGGTTTAGTCGGGTTTTGGGTCGGGTTCGGTCGGTTCGGATCGGGTTTAGGCCGGTCCGGGTCGGGTTCGGGTAGACGGGTTGAAACGGTGGGGGGGAGGTCGGGTTTCGCCCAGAAAACCGCATCCGACCGGTTTTAAACCCGACCCATCCCTTTAGGACGGTTCGGGTCGGGTTCATGCTCGGATCCGGGTCGGTCCGGGTCCGGGTCCCGGGTTTGCACGGGTCGGGTTGGACCGGTCGGATAAAATCAATACACTACTCCTCACACTCACCTTTTATTTTTTTATCGTTTTATTATTATTTTTTAATTTCTCTTCCTCTGTTATTTATGTTGACCAGAATATACTCCTAATGAGAAAGGCTACATTACATTACATTACATAGCATATTAGCATCTGCATTGAAATTGGAGCAATTAACATGGATCAACTTAATTGGTTTGGTATAATCAATGAAATGAAAAGTCCATGATGACGTCCCCACATTGAAAATCTTTATAAGCAACGCTGATCCAATTCAAAATGGAGGGAATCCACATCCTCTCCAGTACCGTAATAGAGAATCTTTTACAATTATTAGATCTGGACCGTTCTTTTTAACTTGGCACGAATCTCAAAGGCCAATAATACTGCCCCTGCACTAGCCCGAATCTCAAAGCGGATGTGAGTTAATATCAAACCGTAAAGTGAAGGGAATCTTTTACAGCAATGAAGAGATGGAGGCAGGATCGATCGTATTAATTAATTAATGGCTACATAAATTTTAAAAAATGATCCATTTGAAAGCTTTCACATTTGGTTTATTAAATTAACGAATTTCACAAAAACAAACATATTCACAAAAAACTCATTGCCATTCTGCTGTCAAACTGTAAGGATTTTTTTAGAGTTTTAAATACATTCTGATCAATCAATACTTAATCCAAGTTTGAATTACAAATGAATTCTCAAACTCAGAATAATTTTGATTAAATGTCATTCTATAAAAATGGATACATTTTGTCGGAGGTCACTAAATTTTGTCCTCTGTCACAAATTGGTAACTCAATTTTCATTTGTATCTTTGTAGTCGTTGAACTTAATATTTGCCCCAATTAAGTTACTCTGTTACTTTTCACATTCAATATGCTAATAAATTAGGGTGACATGGTGATGAATAAGCATATTCCATTAATATTATTGACAAAAAAGTAATAAAATTACTTGTTTATGACAAATAAAAAGTTCAATAAATGTAGAGGAACAAATAAAATTTGATTGACCAATTCGTGACAAAGGTCAAAGTTTAGTAACCTCGGACTGAATTTACACTATAATAATATAATAACTTTCAAGGTCTCTAAAACAAATCAATTATCAATTATTTTTGAATTATTAAAATTAAAATAATATTTTTTGGATTAAACCTCAAAGAATAATCCTAATTGCTTGCATGGATGGATTAATTAAAGTTTTTATTACCATTTAAGTGACGGATGAAAATAGAAAAAAGAAAAAGAATATCCAATCACACACATGGAAATACAATGCATATATATATATCTCGCAGAAAAACTCAAGAAACAATAAAAACATGGCAACATGTGAATGTGAAGCGGAAAATGTGGTGCAGGTCAATGTTTCATACAAACTTTAACTGAGAAAGCTTAATTTAATTTGCTGCACGATTGGTTGTATAAGAAGAGTTGTAGAAAAATTGGCCAACATATCAAATGGATGCATGGACTACTTTCATTTCTTGTGCAATCACCAAATAACATTTAAATTATTTCTAAATTCAAAACTTAATTGTGACGTCTAATCCCGATTCAAATAGGCCCAGCAGAATATATAGCATATATTATAATAATAACATCAGCCTATCACCATGTATGTACCACTATTGAGACAAATCTGTTTCTTTTTATCAATATTGGCCCAGTTATTAAATCTGAAGCCCGATTCAGGTTTTGTCTTTAGTGCTACAATAACTGTATTTCTTTAAGGCCCAATAAACTCCCAAATTGAATGTGAAAATTAAAATGCTGACAAGGCCTGGCTGGATGATTAAAGTTTCAACGCACAAAAATAACTTAAATTGGCATGAATATTATAAAACCAGTGCGTTAAATAACTTAAACATATTCATTGAAGAAAACAACGAAATCTTGTTTGCAAGAAATAAAATATATAAATAAGAAAACATGCATACATGTAATCTAGAGATAGAGCTGAGTACGTACACACCCTAAAAAACAATATATCTTTTTGGTTGTAATAATAGACGAAGAGCATTTCAGTGCTAACTATAGCTGAAATTTATTTCTGATTTTGCTTAATTATGCTTCTTATATTAATGATCGCTCGCAAGTCCCAGAATCTTATCAGCCAAAATTCGGATGTCATCATTTTTTCGATTGCGGATCACCTCCGCCAGCTCCTGCGCATTTCTCCGGACACTGTCGCCATACTCAGACTGGAGAATCTGTTTAATGCACGCAGAAACACCTTCCCCTTTAAAATTCCCGAGTCCACGTTGCGGGATTTCTATGCCGACGCCGAGGTCTACTATCAGCTTGGCATTCACCGGTTGGTCCCAATCCATTGGCAATGCTAACATGGGAACCCCAGCTTGCATTCCTTCGATTACCGAGCTCCAACCGCAGTGTGTTAAAAAGGAACTGAGGTTGCGGTGAAGCAAGATCCTTCGTTGTGGCGCCCATGAGGTGATTACAAGCCCCCTTTGTGGACCTACCCTCTCTACCAATCCATGTAGCAGCGCCTTCCCCAATTCATTACCCTTTTCATCGTTGTTCTTTGGAAAGCGAGCAACCCAAATGAAGCAAGCACCACTGAGCTCCAAGCCTCGAGCGAGTTGCTCCATCTCATTGTACGGCATGAAACACTCGCTACCAAACGAGACAAACACCACAGACCTCGGTTCTCTCTGGTCTAACCATTGCATGACCTTCTCAGCCTCTTGGATATTTCCAGGAGAAACACTGCCGACATCTGGAATCAAGGGCCCCGTCAGAACAAGCTCCTTCCCGATAAGAGTCGAGAGGTAGTCGATGTACTTTGCCTCAATTTCGCGAAAAGACCTGGCAATTACAAAGTCAGAGAGCTGCCAGCAAAGCACAACTTGCTCTACAAAATGTCGATAACCTTGCTCTCCTTCAGATGGCTCAGTCCTTTGTCTACGATTCTCTTGGGTTAACATGATTGCAGGGTAGGGGAAATCTTTAGAAGGTGCAAAATAGTTATGAGCACATGTCGACATCGCAACAGTACAACCTATGTACACAACGGCCGGGATGTTGCGTTGGCGTGCGATCTTTGCCGCCCATGGTTGAAAGATGTCAAATATGAGGAGGTCAGGTTTTAGTGTCTCTAGAAGATGCAAGAAGGTTTCTTCCGACTGTGCAAACGCTTGAGCGAGTACCGGAATCAAATGAAGCGGTAAGTGTTTTGTGGTGTGCAGATGAGGTGGTAGTTCTTCTGTTTCCTGGAGGCGAATCTCGACCAAGTTTATGCTTGACGGATTTGGTACGGTTGAATGCCGGTGAAGATTGTCTCGTATGGAATCGAGTATGATTGGAGTCGAGCAAAAGTGAATAGAGAGGTTGTGGAGCTCTTGGGTTAGCCTCTTGGCTAGCTCTAGGCAAGGGTTTGCATGGCCATGAGCAAGCCATGGCAGCATGAGCACATTGATCCTCTTCTCTTTGGGGTTATCCATTGACTAGATAGAAGAAGAGAAAGTATGTATATATTTATCTAATATATGACGATGTGATTTAGTTAGGTGGGCAGTATGTGCTATTTTTATGTTGGTAATCAGAGAATTATTTTATGCAATCGCCATAAATATTTTATTCTCATGAACAGTTCTATCCACAACTAGGCCGGAAGAAATCTACATGTAAAAATTCAAAATTTAAAATTTAAAACATCCAGTTCTATCAACAACTATATAGGCCGGAAGAAATTTAAATATTTTAAAACATCAAAATTTAAAACATCAAAATTTTGAATTTTAAATTTTGATAGAACTGGATGTTTTAAATATTTTAAATTTTAAATTTAAAACATCCAGTTCTATGTAAAATTCAAAATTTTAAATATTTTAAACATCCAGTTCTATCCACAACTAGGCCGGAAGAAATCTACATGTAAACATTTTAAATTTTGAAATTAATTTCGCATAGAGTCAAGTGGTCACAAAAAATCAAAAAATGAATGCATTAAAATTAATTTATTAACCTTTTAATTTTGACTGCTTGCTTTTATTCTAAATTAATTCGAAAGTATAAATTTTTTACATGTATACACATCACTCGTAAGGTAGGCGGATTTCAACGGTTCGGATTCGTCGTTTGAAGCCGATCCGATAGGTTTTAGACTTGAGTTCACCAAGGGGCTTGATGAACTTAAGAACACCCTTGTTCTACCCTAATTTCTATTGCTTTATGCAGTCGAAGACCGGGTATTGCTTTATTTTGTTGCTTATTTTTTATTACATACAAAGTAGCTAGCTTGGTGCATCCATAACATATTGTTTTATTCATTTGGAAGAACAAAATAAAAAAATAAAAAAAAATTGATTAGTGTTAATTTTTATTCAAAATCCAGTTATATACGTTCGATGAAATTGGATTTCGTGTGAATTTCAAAATAAATCAAACGACTTAAACAAAAAATGGAATACATAAAAAACCCTTTGGACAAAAAACCTTTGGAATAAATAAATAAATGCAAACCTTTGCAAAAGAGTTATAGAAAAATGGAAGCATATGCGGATGGAATTTTCACCAATTTCAGGGAATTTTTCTAATTTTGGATTAATTTGTGGTAGGGAAAGAAATAATAAAAAATAAATGGCCAGGAAGCGCCAGCAAATTTACTACAATTCAACTTGTCGTATTTCTCAAAATAACTATAAATTAATTCAAACTTCGGTCCTTACATAGTAAAAATTGAACGGAGTAATTTTACAAATAGAGAAGATTTCATATCATTTTCTCCGATGACTTGCAGGGAGCAAGATGGATGCACAACTAATTAAAAAAAAAGCGAATATCTCATATCTTCTCCACCTAATCTGCGTTAATTAAGATTTTTATATTTTGAGCGTGCGACCCACACAGAGGCGGAGACACATTGAAAAAATGGGATCAATTGAATCTCATTTATTTTCCAAAATTTTTTTCCAATATATACACAATTTTGTATATAGTTTAGAGTAAAATATTTTGGATACTGTAAAATTGACCTCCATTCGCAGCAAAAAGAATTTATGTGATTGACTCTGTCTCTCATTCACGTTTGATTATCATAGTTTGAAAGTCCGACTTCGCTTCTAGACTCATGTTTAAAAAAAAAAAAAGCACGAGATATGTACAGAACTTGATTCTTCATTTTAATGTTATGTCAATATATTAGGTATATATCCATATCCTTGTCATTTTAGTATTTACAAAATACAAAGTTTAGCAAGCTTCTCTCGCCGGTGTACTAATATAGAATTCATATCCTATGCATTAACTCAAAAGGGAATCTTTTGGGTTAATGCATCTCGACCATCTAATTTGTTTGAAGATTCGTGCAGATTAGATCCGCACTAATATTAAAAAGCCTCTTATGTTATAGGCAGAAGTCAGATTGACTCTGTTTAAAATCAGACGGTGGATCTTTTGAGTTAATGCAGAGGATACGTATTCACTAATATAAGCCGAAATTTTTATTTTTAACATTTTAAATAAATTAATTAATAAAATAACCATCGTTTTTGGTCAATTCTATATTTAACACGGCCGCAGAACACCGGAGCGGACCCATTTGGGGGAGGCCGCAGAATGCCGAAGCGGACCCCCATATGGGGCCGCAGAATGCCGGAGCGGAACAGGGTCCGCAGAATACCGGAGCGGACCCTATTTTTTTTTTTTTTATCTGATTATGAAGTTGATTATGATTTTGTTTTGGAAATTTTTATCAAGTTTGTACTGGAAGTTGTGTGTACTTATGTTTGAAATTGTTGTTCGTCGTTTAATCTGAAATTGTTGTTCGTCGTTTGTTTGATCAAAAGAAACATTACAATAGAACAATGAGTCATATAATTAACCGAAAATACGTCTAATTAACCGAAAATAAACAACAGTTTTACAAGTACAAATACGTCTAATTAACCGAAAATAAACAACAGTTTTACAAGTACAATTAAAAAAGCAACATTAACTCTCAATCTCGTGCAGCTCGAGCAGCTCTGTTTTGTCTTTCTTGCGTATCTCGGCCGGCTTGGTGTCCTCTTCTCCTATTATGTAGAACGTCCATCCACATCGGAATTCTGTCGTGCTGTCTTCTGCCAACAGAAATATTTTTTTTCTCTGGAACAAGGACCGGGCCATCACGTGGAGGCCATTTCGACTGATTTTCATACACATGCCATTGTGCGCTCCATGTGTTGATCAGTGTATGGATGTGATAGTATTGACTTACAAAGATGCCAGGGTCGATGCCTCGGAGACGACACACGGACAGAACATGAGAGCACGGTATTCTCTCCAATTGAGGCTTCTGGCACGTGCAAGTTACCGTGTGATCATCCCCGATTATCACCGTGTATTTGTAATTGGCCTTGGTATACCGACCAGAATCGTCAGGTATGAAAGCGTGAACTCTCTCCTGTGTGGCGGTTACCTCGAACTCGTTGTTGTTTCCAAAGCCCCCCAGCGTCTTCATTTTATCGGACCTCTCGAACCGTTTGTTGATCAGCTAGGAAAAATTAAAAAATAATGAAGAAGTCAGATATTTTTTTTAACAAACTTCATTAAAATTTATGAAGAAATAACTACAAATAAAAGTACCTTATGCACACGACACGAGAATTGCTGACCTTGACTGACTTCCCATTCCGCTTTGGCCCTCCTTTGCGCAAACCATGTCATACATTTGTAAAATGTGTCTTCAATTATTGCTGCAACCGGTAGCCTACGAGAGGACTTGAAGACCTTATTAAGCGACTCGGACCCGTTTGTAGTCATGATGCCCCAACGGTAACCACCGTCCAGTGCTTGGAATATCTTCCATGGTTTGGGGCACTCGTTCTCATCTTGATCCAAATATTTACCCACACCGTCCAGCCAATTGAGGGCAATGTCACATGCCTGCCCCATTGCTTGCATTCCTTGCTCGTACCTCCTCATCTTCCTCTTAGCCACACATATTCTAAAAAAACGGATTGCCTTATCACTGCAACCGTTCTTCTTCATGTTCTCGGCTATGTGAGTAGCACAAAGACGGTGAACACATTGATCCTCATCCTCCTCGTTCCACCCCATATCATCTTGTCTGAACACCTTCTTGATACCCTTTCCCCTATCAGTGATGACACACATGAATCTGGAGCGGATTACATTGATCCTCAACCATTTCATGAACCAGGCACAATCGTCATAACTCTCTGATTCTACCAGTGAAAAAGCCAACGGGAGGAGCTGATTTTCAGCATCGTACCCGGTTGCAATCAACAGCTTGCCTGTGGTAAAATAAATTTTGTAAGAGCCGAAATCAACTAAAAAAAATAAAGTGAAAACAATCAAATTAGTTACCTTTATACCGGCCTGACAGGAAACATGCATCAACTGTGATGACCGGTCTGATATGTTGAAAAGCAGCTATGCACGGTCCAAATGCCCAAGCCGCCCTATGAAAATACCTCCATGGTCCAGGTTCACCAGTGGGATATGAGGTCACCTCAAACAATGTTTCTGTCAATAAATTTAAAAAAATAAGTTCAATTTTTGATTGATAATGAAATGACGTAAAAATTGAAGGAACAATGTAGTACCTGGGTTGCTTCTTTTCATTGCCTCCAACAATGGAACTACAAGAGCGTATGACCCCTCCCAACTTGCCAAATTGACGGGCTATTGCCAACTCACGGCCACGCTATAATTTGTTGTACGCCGGTATCTGACCGTTGTACCTTTCAGCAACAGCAATTCGGACAGCCTGAATACTCAAGTCGACATCGTTCCTCATGTGAGCGGATATACACTCGGCAACCATAGCAGCTGACAACTGGGCGTGATCTGTTCTTGTCACATCCGCGTGGCATGAATGTTGTGTTGGGCATTTGGAGACACGCCATTGTGGTCCATAACCGGTGGCCCTTGCGAGTATGTACCACCCACAGTAACTGTCCTTGCACTTGAACCTCATTCTTGTGCGGTCACTGTGCGTAGGTATTAACTCTTTGTTGCAAAGGATGTGAAACTTGGCAATTGCGCTCTTCATTTCCTCTTTTGAGTCATATGTTTGTCCCTCGGACAATTCATTCTCAAAATCTGCCCTACTTCCAAACAAACCCGAATTGGCTTCCATAACCCTGATGTGTCGTTGAAAGCATGAAACGGGTGCTGAAACCCGCGATCCATTATCTGAAACCCGCTATCCATCTTGGCCCGGTATTGGCCCGGTATCTTCCTGGTCAGAATAATCGCTCATACCCTCAGGATCAATATGACTCCAATTTTCCTCTGCCTCTAGTATTTCCGGATCCACTTCTTCATCGGATTCATCCGGATTACAAGTTTGACCCCAATGAGCGGTCCGACTAGATGAAGGCTGGTCAGTCTGGGATGGGGCCCGACGGGAGGGTCGGTCCCTCTGAACTGGGGCCCGACTACTGGACGGTTGGTCAATTTGGACAGGGGATGGACTAGAGCCGGATGAGTTACCCCGACTACAACCCTGGATTAACCTCTGAACTGGGTTCGAAACGCCGGGCTCTGGTAACCTCCACATATAGGTCAATTATCTTGTATGCACCCCCAGAAACTCATGGTTTGGTTATACAATACCTGCCAGACTCCCTCATTCTGAATTGGAAATAGTTGGAACCAGGTTTGTGCCGAACTAGTCGGCATGCTAATTTTGGCATCAATTTTAAGGTCATACTGACCCTGATCCAATCCCAAATTCCCACATATACTTGATTTAAGTCCCAAATAATCCGTACCTGGCAATACCGGGATCACAGTAACGGGTCCAATACTGTAGTAAACCCCATTAGGAACCTGTTAATACATCCCCACCAGTGTAGATGGATACCATAAGAGCCATTTTTCAATTCAATACAGAAGAAACCTACAATTAAAATTAACTAATTATTAATTTAAATAATTATTCTAATTAAATTATTGCTAAATTAATTATTCTAATTAAATTATTAATCTACTGAAATAAAAATAAAAAATTTAAAAGAAGAGAGAAAAAACTTACAGATCAGAGCTAACTCAGGAGAGAGAAGGTGTGAGAGTGTGGAATGAAATGTTGCTGTCATTTTCGGGATATAAAGACTAGGGTCCGCTCCGGTATTCTGCGGACCCGGGTCCGCTCCGGCATTATGCGGCACCATATGGGGGTCCGCTCCGGCATTCTGCGGCCTCCCCCAACTGGGTCCGCTCCGGTGTTCTGCGGCCGTGTTAAATATAGAATTGACCAGAAACGATGGTTATTTTATTAATTAATATATTTAAAATGTTAAAAATAAAAATTTCGGCTAATATAAGCGCGCGATTGAACACACCAGGTGGGACCCACAATTTAAAAAATACACGATACTTGCACCGTACGTGATTTACTTTTCAAATTTATCTAAGTATCCATATCCATATCATTTTAGTATTTGCCAAGCACAAATTATTCTCAAAATGTTTTATATATAGTTAAATAACATGATATAGCACATCAATAAATAAGTCAACTAATTTCTTGTAGATATTAAGTAGAGGGTTCAAATGCACTATAATTTTGTGCTCCAATATGCTCCATATTCTTTATCTCCGTTTTCAAAGTCCGAACAGTTGATCCGAACCGCTCAACATGATCTTCATAATAAAATATTCTTGAAGACCAAATTTTATATTATTTAGAATTTATTTGCTATTTTTTTACATAGGTACAATATCACTTTTTCGGATGATCCAGAATATCTTTAAAACAATGATTCAGAAATATTTTATAGCTAAACTTGCATAAATATTATGCATGTTCCAATCTTTCCTCTGAATATTATAATAGACCAAGTTGTTTATTTCCAATTCACAAATACAATAGCCAATTCATGCATGTGTTTATGTACAATTAAACATATGTTGTTTAATTTGAAAAATGCCCACTAGTGAAATACAAGTTGGTTAGTGGGAGCCATTTGGCCCGAGATTTTTATTAATATCCAAAGTTTAATAGAAATTAATATTTATGTTCAGAATTCTGAGTTTTCGTCAAAAATGTCCAAGCCGGCCATTTTATGGCCGGTTTACTCTCCCCATAAACCGGCCATAAAATGGCCGGCTTACTCTTTTTTTTTTTTAGACACTATGAAGAGCAAGATAATGAAATCTAACACTGAAAATTTGAATTTTTTTTGTTTAAATTATTTGATAGATTACTTCTTTTGATATATAATTAGCATATTTATACTAAAATATGCTAAATTACTTGAAATTATGTTGAATTACACTATATTAAGTTAAATTACACTAAATTACATTACACTACGCTAAAATATGGTAAATTACGCTAAATTACATATGAATAGGGACGATATCTTCATTGAAAAGACGAAAAACAATGACGAAACTTCAAACGGTCATAAAACGGCGCTTGAGTGTCCGATTTCAGCAAATGACCACTTTTCGGAAAGCTTGCAAAAATACGCATGCGTCCATGACCACTATGTTGTTTTTTTAAATTCAGAATTGCCAAAAAACAAAGGGAAGTCAAAACTTGAGTTGAAGTTTCCGATTAAGATTTTCATTTCTATTATTCAATCTAAGTAGCTTAGTAAATTAGTTATATAATGAACTTGTAGAATACCAATTTTTACTATTTTTCAAATTTTTTTACTATTTTTTATGATTCATGAAAAATGGTACAAAATCAGTCTATTTTAGCGTAATTTACCGTATTTCAGCAATTAGCGAAGTTATTGTAATTTAGCGTAATTTAACGTAATTTAGTGTAATATAGTGTAATTCAACATAATTTCAAGTAATCTAGTGCATTTTAGCATAAATATGCTAATTATAAATCAAAAGAAGTAATCTAACAAATAATTTAAACAAAAAATTTAAATTTTTGGTGTTAGATTTAATTATTTTGCTCTTCATAATGTCTCTAAAAAAAAAAAAAAAGAGTAAACCGTAAGCCTGCCATTTTATGGCCGGCTTGGACATTTTTTGCAAAAACCCAGAATTCTGAACATAAATATTAATTTCTATTAAACTTTGATTATTAATAAAAATCTCGGCATTTGGCCTTTATTTCAATTCACCCTTGCTTGATTTCTATAAGTTTGTTAACTCTGACATAAATATACTTTTGATACATTTGGAAATAAGATAAGGCGAAGGTCCGTTCCCTTGCTAACAATCACTGAGAATTAGAACCAGCTTAATAATACTGGAAAAGTTTCAACATAACACAAAATTATCAATTTACTCTAATTAAATTGTAAATAAAATAGGGAGAATTTTATCTATACCCTTCAAAAATTATTAAATTTGGTATTTCCCTTTCCAAAATCTACAATAACATATTATGTTTCTAAATTATAATAACTCACATATCTATCCAATACAAACTATATACATATATAAATTGATAATTTTGTGCTATGGTCCACAAATTTATGAAAACAGTGATTTTAAAAAATTCTAAAAAAGTTTCTAAAAATTGTAAAATTTTCTCTCTAAGCACAATTTAATATGGAGATCAACTTGAACTGTTCGGATCGACGTTTGAAAATTTGAAATCGTAAAATATGAGTGTGAAGTAAAACACTCGCTAAACTTCATGAAGCACCGTAGCCCAACTCTATATATATATATATATATATATATTTATATATACCCTATTAATACACAGGTTAATCATGTTTATTATTTTCAAAATTAGAATTAATGACAAATAATCAGGTAATTATTAAATAAGCGTTCCTAGTTTGTGTCTGTGTCCCGTCTTCATTTATCTTGGTCTCCTCCATCACACTCTACAGTCTCCCCAAAAAAATAGGAGCCCGGCATTAAACTTAACATGTTGTTGAGAGAACTGTTTCCTAAATGCTACACTTTACTATTACTTTCTTTATATCAACGAATTAGAAGTGCAATTTCAGAGCTTCTTTAATTAGAACTAGTCAAGTGCCCGCCATGCGTTGCCGTGGAGATTGAAAATCTTCGGTACGGAAAGCTGTCTTATTTATTCACAGGATAGTAATCCCGGTTTTTGGTACCTACCAAGTAGAGCTATGTTAAATACATCAATAGAAGGATATAGGTGCAAAAGTACAAGGTACAATTTCCATACCTTCTACAAACAAAGCAGAAACTTTAATAAATATATTTTCATCCATCTCAAAAAAGGAAGACTAAAAAACAAAAAAAAAAACAAAAAAGAAAAAAAAGTGTCAGAAATCAGAAGGTTACGTCTAAGAAGGTTGAACCATATCCTCTTTTTTGTTGAAGAAATCTAAGGATGCACCAAATTGTTTCTTGGCCTCAAGTCTTAAAGGATATTATGTCAAGGCATATCGATAATTGCAGCCTGTACCAGTATTTCTTCGAATACCTAATGCAATTAACAAAAGCAGCATGAATCATGTTGGTTTGTATAGGGAAATTATTTAACAAATATATGAATGATGATTATGTTTCAAACTTGTGCTAAAATTGAATACGAATAACAACAAATCTTTCATTTTTGGGTTCAATTACTGTTGAAGATTAACAAACAAAACACACAAATTGGAGATGCTATCTTGGGTACACCAAGCAAACTAAAAAGTGAAATTTTACAAAAATACCCTCTAACCTTTTCCCTTTTCCCTTTTCCTGAAATTGCCAACAGCTATTGTATCCATTATAAATAGATCTCACATGTATTGTAATAAGTATGAGTATAATGATCAATAAATGAAATATTTCTTCAAATTTTATCTCAAATTCTATTAATTACCACTGGCAGAAGTATAGACATGAACTCTGCCGCTTGTTTATTTAAGCCAAAAAAAAGAGTTTTCATTTTGGTCGTTGGATAATTCTTTAGTTTGCAAATATCTAAGTATAATCTTTAATTTCTTATGTTCTAATAGGGATGAAAAAAGGTGGCATCAACCAAATCCCAAAGTTGGATGAGCTTGAATTTGAATTTCATTTGTGCAAATGTTGTACTGTACTGACTAAATTTCCATTTTTGTTATATCAACAAATGGTGGCTCATCTCAGGAAAATTATTTCAACTAATGCTCTTTAGACACCAGTACTGGCGTGCAATATACTGGTACGTACCAAGCCAAGATCCTTGCATAAACACCAGTCAAATCTCACCAAGAGACTCGCATAATTTCAAAATGCAATCCTCGGTAAAATCAAATTTTATAGATATATTTAAGAAGCAAGAATAATATAGGTGTTAATTAGACCTGGATGCTGAGAGCCTCAAAACAATGTCATAGCAACTCACTGCCATGATATTCAGGTTAGGTATCAGAATGTACCAGCACCAATATATCTCTGTACCAGCACATCAGTGATAATAAGAGGCCAGCAAACACGACCTCCATCTGCTGCCACATAGACATAATTCTGAAAACATTTAAATGTATAAAAATATAACTAATTAGTTTTAAATTCATTTTCCAATCTAGTAAACCAAATGGGCAACTGAGATACCCCAATCTATGGGGTGAGAGGGAGAGAGAGGAGCGATACCTGGGGGGTTCAACTCCTCTAATCAACAACAAAAAAGCAATCAAGAAGGTGGTGAAGACCCAAACCAACTATTGGGTTCAGCTCCCATAGGTAAAGGAAGGAAACCAGATACGGCGAACACGCACTGCTAGGGTTTAAGCATGGCGGGCTGAGTGGCGAGACAGGCTGAGCGACTGGGAATTCAGGGGAAGAGCCGCGGTGTCAGAGAGGTGAGAGTCGCGGAGCCGGAGAAATGCGATTTAGGGTTTTTCTTCTTTGAGCGATCGCAGAGAAAGAGAGAGACTCAAAGCCATTTTAGAGTGGCAATCTATGTCGGAAGTAGACTATTACTCGCCTTTTTTTGAGTTGGAAACGCCCGTAGGCTTTACTCGTCTTTTCTTCTTTGAGCGAGTAACAAAGGAAGAGGAAGTAGAGGGAGAAGATCGATTTCAAAAACGCGTCGTTTGCATCGGGAAGGAGAAACATCGACTCGCGTCAGAGAAAACGTGTCTTCTGTTTGTTTTAAATGAAACAATTTCCATGTGGTTTTCCATGTGGCGAGTATGTTTCTAACTAAATGTAGATTTCTACACATTTGATAACATGAAACAGAAACATAAAATCAAAATTAGTGATTAATGGCTGAGATTGAGATATACTTTTGATGAGTGGTTGAGATCCACTGAATGAATGGCTGAGATTTTGTTTGGGTGAATAGATGCTTGGAGCCTAAAAATTTTAGCGTGATATTAGTAGTACCGATAAAGAGGGGGTTGAGCTGATTTCTCGTATTTCGCATAATTAATTAGTCCCCCAAGCTTTATGGGGCCATACTAAATTTTTTAGGAAAATACTTAACTTACAAATTAACCGAGAATTTCCCATTTTGGTGCCTCGTTTCATGGGAAAAAATAATTAATCAAGGTCAAGTCTTCCCAAATTAGAGTGGACCACCTGGGTATTAATTAATTTTAATGATTATATCTCTGGATCTGGCTTACAGCAATGTAGATGCATTCCATTCTCTTTTCTCTTGTGTTTAATTTGAAACCTGCAGGCCAGATGCATATATGCAATTCATCTATATACAGTGTAATTTAATTTACTTTATTCTTACTTTTAAAGTACGATGCAGGTGGATATCAGTGTAGTAAAATTGATACCATTTTAGGTAGAAATATTTTATAGCTAAAATTGCATAAATATATATATATATGTTTCTACTTTCTAGTTAGTACCAAGTTTTTCTCCCATATATAAACACATACATGGAATTGGCTGTTGTATTTGTCAATTGCAAATAAATAACTCTATCTGCCAATCATAAAATAATTCAGAGAAAATATTGGAACATGCATAATAACTAATTCTCAAAATAACTATAAATTCATTCAAACTTCTGTCCTTACATATTAAAATGTGCATGGATACCAAATTTTTCATTTTTTAGAATTGTTTTACTATTTTTTAGAACCATTCACTACTTTTGTCCAACGGATCCTTCCAATAATTCTCGTATTTTTTTTAAAAATAAATCGAAATCCATCAGTATTTTTTTTAAATAAACAGAAACCCGAAACGGCTCGGATTTTGTCAAATCCTCCAAAAAAATTCATACGATTGGAGAGGATCCGTGCCTTAATGTTTGAACCAGTGTTGTAAAAAATGGCCTTTTAGGCCGATTAATCGGCCGATTAGTCGTTGGCGGTGATCAAATCGTCATAGATTTTTCCGACTAATTGGTCAATTTTTCTCGATTATTCCCAATTAATCGCTTGGCGGTACCATGCCCGTCCGACGAGCGCATACCGTTATTTACAACAATGGTTTGAACCCATTGAAACTGAAATGACCTGAACGAGCATTACTAAAAATTTCAACTAATTTTTTTTTTTGCATTGTTTTTCGTAGCATTATCTTTTTGACAAATTAATTTTTTTCTAATTTAATTGTTTCCTATTTTTTAGTACAAAACACGCGAGATTGCAATCCGATTCGGACGATTCCAACGAATTCATCCGATTCCGATTCCATGGTGAAGTGACTGATCGCAATTTCAATTCCGATTTTGCGAACCATGATTTAGGATTACCCGCACTAGCAATTTCCAGTGAAAGATAATGTTGGCCACAAACTGATTCAGTTACAAATTTTAAGTTACAGTATGTGAATTATAATGTAACAAATAATAATTAAACTACAACCTTAAAAAAAAAAAAAAATTAAACTAAAGTAACTCGATCATCGGTTTCCAGTTGCTCTATTGATCGATTGTACAAACTGTAACAAGCTCTTCATGGAAGAGCCTCCTTCCTCATCCCATGCCTTGTTTATCACAGTTCTATACTCCTTTGCTCGTCTTCTAATTTCCATCCCCTTCGCATTGGGCCCCATTATCAAATCCACCGCTTCCTCCACCTTCGCCTTTGTCGGCTCCGAGCTTTCCATCATGCCTCTTGCGAGTTCAACACCCAAACCAACCTGGACCAACATCATTGAATTGAAAATTTGTTCTCCGGCAAGTGGCCAAGCGACGATCGGTACTCCATTGCTAATGCTCTCAAGTATTGAGTTCCATCCGCAGTGGCTTAGGAATGCTGCGGTCGATCTGTGGCCGAGAATTTTTAATTGTGGTGCCCACCCATGAATGAGTAGTCCTTTGTGTTTTTTCCTGATCCTGTCCTTGAAGCCATGAGGTAGCCATTCATCTCTGAACCTACCCCTCGGATCATATCCAGTTGGAGGCCGGATGACCCAAATAAAAGAGAAACCGCTGTCTTCCAGACCTTGTGCTAGATGCATCATCTGTTTGTGTTGTATTGTGTTCTGAGACCCAAAACAGATGTATAGCACCGATGCTGGCGGTTGCGAGTCTAGAAATGTCATGATTGTAGTTTCATCCTCAAATATGGAAGAAGATGGTTGATTGGCCAGGGATAGCAGTGGACCGATGGGCCAGATCGGAAATTTGAAGGTTTTTCTAAGCATACCTAGACCAAGCGGTTCAAACTCTTCACCAGTATTGATCACCATTGCATCGGTCTTTTGCAGAAATCTGATCTGCCTATGTTCAAATTGAGACCATTCATCCGTACCATGTGCTTCTAGGATAAGCTTTGGTAGTTGCGATCGGTCCATTACAATCTCTGGATATTCCGGCAGGGAGAACCTATTGCTCTTTGTTAGTGTATGAGGAAGGTTCAACCACAGAGAAAGAAACACTGCCCCTCCAAATGCACCCATGGTAAGAAAGGTAGTATGATAGACTTTGTACTTGTGCGCTATGTCAACAGTCCAACCATAGAAAAAGTCGGTCACAATGCACAAGGGGGCATGGTTTGACGTATTCGAAACGAGACTAGAAATGAAATCATCAAAAGCAGGGTAGAGTGTTTCAGTAGCTTTGAAAAAGGTGATGAATTGGGCTACAGGGATGTCAGCAAAAGATTCGGCACTGGCTGGAAGGCCATGATCAGCAGGGTAAAAAGGGAGGGAATGGAGCTGGAGACGTGAATCAGGAGGAAGAGAAGATCGGATCGAACTTGTGTGATGAGAGGTTGAGACGAGAGTTATGGTCAAACTGGGCCAGTAATGGTGGAGTTGAGTTGCGAGGGAGAGGAAAGGGTTGCTGTGGCCTTGGGCTGGTAAAATGAATAGAACTACATGAGCTTGTGGTTTCTCCATGGAGAAGGAGACGAGGCACATGGTCTAACACCATGAAAGAATTAATATATACTTCAAATGAGCCAACAATGTTTTTAGTTTTTTTTTTTTAAATTTATCTTTGGAAGGTGTACCTCTTCAAAGGAAAATGCAAATAATCTTTTATTGGGAGAGAATAGGACTGGTGAAAAAGACATTGTTTTCCAAAGTCAACTACTAGTGTGTTTTCCAAAGTCAACTACTGCAAAAGCGTTAATTGTGCCGATATATCGACATTTTGTTGCTCCCAACTATATATCGATATATGATATGTTTGTTTATATTTAAAAAATTCTCCGTGATATGTACCGAAATTTTATATTTCATAATGGCTCTTTAATTCCTGGGAGCAACAAAATGTCGAAAAGTTGAAAAAAGTGTCGTGCATGGCACGGCATGTGTCCAACGAGCTATACAGTGTTGTACTGTGTTTTAAACTTCATAATCTTGATTTTCATATGATATTTCATAATCTTCATAATTCAGCATCTCGTCACTATCCGACATTCGAAATAGCTCATGTGAATCTTCCGCCATATCATATTTATCAAATCATTCTTTTTAGCTCCAAGAGATCATGCAACAGATTATTTTGTGCAGCTTGTCACATTCCGACTTGTCAATATTAAGTATCAGCTTTTGGTCTGGTGAAAAAGACACATGCATGGTCTCTGATGAAAGAGGTTATGGTTTCGAAATCTGAATATATAGAGGAAATTATTTGATATAATAACATAGGTATTGCTTTATTTTGTTGCATCTTCTTGATTACAAACAAAGTAGGTTTGGTGCATCCATAACATATTGTTTTCTTCATTTGGAAGAACAAAATAAAAAATAAAAAAATTTGGTTAGTGTCAATTTTTATTAAAAATCCAGTTATATACTTTCGATGAAATTGGATTTCGTGTGAATTTCAACATAAATCAAACGGCTTAAACAAAAAATGGAATAAATGAAAAACCCTTTGGACAAAAAACCTTCTGAATAAATAAATAAATGCAAACTTTGCAAAATATATAGTTATAGAAAAATGGAAGCATATGCGGATGAAATTTTCACCAATTTCAAGGAATTTCTCTAATTTTAGATTAATTTGTGGTAGGTTTTGGGAGGAAATTAAATAATAAAAAAATAAATGGCAAGGAAGCACCAGCAAATTACTACAATTCAACTTGTCCTAATTCTTAAAATAACTATAAATTAATTCAAACTTCTGTCCTTACATAGTGAAAGTTGAACGGAGTAACTTTATAAACAGAGAAGATTTCATATCATTTTCTCCGATGACTTGTGAGGAGCAAGATGGATACACAATTAATTAAAAAAACATGCACGAGATATGTACAGCACTCGATTCTTGACCTTAATGTTATATCAATATATTAGGAATATATATATCCATGTCCTTGTCATTATTTAGTATTTACAAAATACAAAGTTTAGCATGATTCTCTCGCCGGTGTACTTAATATAAGCGATTGAACACATCAGGTGGGACCCATGCACAATTTAAAAAATACACGATACTTGCACTGTACGTGATTTACTTTTCGAATTTATCTAAACTATTATGTATCCATATCCATATCATTTTAGTATTTGTGAAGCACAAATCATTCTCAAAATGTTTTATATATAGTTAAATAACTTGATATATCACATCAATAAATAAGTCAACTAATTTCACTTAGATATTAAGTATCAATTTTTGGTCCGGTTAAAAAGACACATGCATGCATGATCTTTAATAAAAGAGGTCATGGTTTCGAAATATCGATGGAAGAAATCATTTGTTATAATAAAACAGATATGAAATGTGAAAGCCTAACCTACATATTTGGCGGTAAGAGTTTTTCTAAGTTTTTTTATATTATCTTGCATTGGTGATTCAAAATTTCTCCTCATAAAAACTATTTTGATTGTAAATTTTAATATTTTACAAAATAAAATGATTTAAATAATATATAGCAAATTTAAATAACACCATTACATACATTATCGGTTCATGGCATGTGTGATCGATTAAATTTTATCTATTTTTTTGTAAGTAACAGAGTCTAAATTTTCAGAAAACTAAAAAAATATATAGTTAGAAAGAAATAAGTTGTATTGATAATTAAATTTTGCTGATAACATTTCCAACCAATTAATTTTATGATTGTTAAAACAAAATACTGTCCTTAAGTTTGGTAGGCTGTTTACAAGGGGCCCATTGGGTTGGCAGCCCATCTCTGAATACCTGGGAAAAACAAGGTGCGAGAAGAGAATGCTCAAGGAGGTGTGGGCCTTGAAAGGGCCTAAGATGAAATTACAGATGAATTGGGTGAAGGGAACAATGCACAATCAGGCCTGTTCGGTGCCCCCTCTAGAATGGGCATGGGTGTGGAAACAAAAAAAATTTGAACTGAGTGAATTTTTTTTTTCCACACTGTTGCCCGAACAGGTCCTCAGAGCCTGCAAAGGTTCAGTATGATTCCCCAATCCTTTGCAAACAAAAATAATAAATTAAAAAAATATGCGTGTAACATGTTTAAGAAAAGTGGTTTATTTTTTTACTTCGCAAATGGAGAAACAAACTATTTACCATTAAAAAGATATCAAATAGAAGAATAAAGATTTCTCGCTACGTATTTCCCCCAAATTTATTTTATCTACATACAGATCAGTTCTCAAAATAGCATACTTCTCTTTCCCAAATGGATAAGCCCAAAACTGGTATCTTATTTCTCTAACTGGCATCAATAGTATATGTATTACTATAAGCACTCCTGAGTCCCTCGTGTCTGGCGAGAGAACGTGAGAAAAATTCAAGCCGATCCTACAAATTAGGGAAGGGACAGCAAATTAATTAATTAATAAACACAACCTAAAACACAACCTTGACGCCCTGTTGTAGTGTTTCCATATACAGGTTATCTCATATTCAAATCTCTCTTAAATATAGCACAAATCTTAAAAATATCTTGAGAAGTTCTTCAATGGAGCTAAAAGAAGAAACCGAACGGGAGAAAAAAGGCAGCGTTATGGATCTTCTGAACAAGATAAACCATGCAGTAAAGTCTTCTCATGATTTTCGATTATCTCTTTCTTCGCTCATCAACTCCCGTAAGTCCCCATCTGATGGCAATTACGACAACTCCGTCTCAGATCACCGGGCAAAAACGATTTCCATTTCCTCTTCTAAAGGCGTTGACAGTGGTGATTGTTTGCATGGTGATCATAGTAGCAAGTGAGTTACTTTCTCAAGTTTCATTTCTTTATTTTTTCTTCTGAGTGCTGAATACCCATTTCATCCATATCTTAAAAACAATATTTTTTTTTTCTTGTTTCATTACTGATTTATTCTTCCTGTGAAATAATAGGATGTTTTGTAGTTCAAGTACGATACTTACAATGGCACCATATCATGACGGATATCTATGGAGAAAATATGGGGAGAAAAAGATTCTTAACAGCAGATTTCCAAGGTAATCAATTCTTTTAACTATATGCAAAATATCAATGAATTAGAAGTTCAATTTAAGAGCTTCTTTAGAATAAAGAGGGAGTTGAGCTGATTTCTGTTATTTCACATAATTAGTCCCCCAAGCTTTCTGGGGCCATGCTACATCTTTCAATTTATTTTGTGTGCTTAAATGAAAGTCAAAGTTTTATAGGGATGTACGTACATGAAAATACTTCACTCACAAATTAACCAAGAATTTGCCATTTTGGTGCTCCGTTTCATGGGGAAGAATTAATTAATTAATTAAGGTAATTAAAGTCTTCCCAAATTAGAGTGGACCACCTGTGTATTATAATATCTGCGTTGAGGATTAATTAATTTAATGATTATAACACTGGATCTGCCTCCAGCACAGTAGATGCCATTTAACTATATACAGGTGGATATTATCAGTGTACTAAAATTCATACCAATCACTTCAGAAATATTTTATACCTAAACTTGCATAAATAATATGCATGTCCCAATCTTTCTCTGAATATTATAATGACTAATAATAGAGTTGTTTATTTGCAATTCACAAATACAACAGCCAATTCCATGCATGTGTTTATATACAATTAAACATTTGTTGTTTAATTTGAAAAATGCCCACTAGTGAAATACAAGTTGGTTAGTGGGAGCCATTGACCTTTATTTTAATTCCCCCTTGCTTGATATCTATAAGTTTGTTAACTCTGACACAAATACACTTTTGCTAAATTTGGAAATAAGATAAGAAAAAGGTACACTGAGAATAATTGTAAAAAATAATGTCATGTTGGCAACAGTCACTGAGAATTAGAACCAGCTTAATAATACTGGAAAGAGGAGGGTTCCAATGCACCCAAATTTCTATGCTCCCAATGCATCCAATTTTGTATCTCATTTATCTCTATTTTCAAAGTCCGAACAGTCGATCTGAGAATAATAAGTAAAAAATAATGTCATGTTGGCAACAGTCACTGAGAATTAGAACCAGCTTAATAATACTGGAAAGAGGAGGGTTCCAATGCACCCAAATTTCTATGCTCCCAATGCACCCAATTTTGTATCTCCTTTATCTCTATTTTCAAAGTCCGAACAGTCGATCTGAACCGCTCAACATGATATTCATAATAAATTATGCTTGGAGACCAAATTTTATATTTTTTAGAATTTTTTTTACTATTTTTTAAGATATGTACAAAATCATTGTTTTAAGGAGATTCTGGACCATCCGATAAAGTGATTTGTATCTATCTTAAAAAATAGTAAAAAAATTCTAAAAAATATAAAATTTGGTCTCCAAGCATATTTTATTATGAATGTCATGTTGATCGGTTTGGATCATCTGTTCGGACTTTGAAAATAGAGAAAATAAAGATTAGGTGCATTGGGAGCATAAAAAAGAGGGTGCATTGGAACCCTCCTCTACTGGAAAAGTGTCAACATAACAAAAAAATATCAATTTACTCTAATTAAACAGTAAATAAAATAGGGAGAATTTTATATATACCCTTAAAAAATTATTAAATTTGGTATTTCCTTTTCCAAAATCTACAATTACCTTTTATCTTTTTAAATTATAATTACTCACATATATATCCAATACAAAATATATATACGGATTTCCTTGAAATTCAATGATTTACACGGATTTCCTTGAAAATTCAATGATTTTTTGTGTACTTAAATGAAATTTAATGATTTATACGGATTTCCTTGAAAATACCGAACTTACAAATTAACCTAGAATTTCCCATTTTGGTGCCCCGTTTCATGGGAAAAAATAATTAATTAAGGTCAAGTCTTCCCAAATTAGAGTGGACCACCTGGGTATTAACTAATTTAATGATTATATCGCTGGATCTGGTTCCAGCATTGTAGATGCATGCTATTCTCTTTTCTTTTGTATTTTAGTTTGAAACCCGTAGGCAGATGCATATATGCAATTCATCTATATACAGTGTAATTTAATTTACTTTATTCTTACTATTAAAGTACGATGCAGGTGGATATTTCATAGCTAAAATTCATACAATTTTTGGTAGAAATATTTCATAGCTAAAATTGCATAAATATATATGTTTTTAGTTAATACCAAGTTTTCTCCTATATATATACATGCATGGAATTGGCTGTTGTATTTGTCAATTGCAAATAAATAACTCTATCGGCCCATTATCAAATAATTCAGAGAAAATATTGGAACATGCAAAATATTTAATATAATTTTATAGCATATGTTGTTTCATTTGAAAAATTCACACTTGTTAAATACAAGCTGTTTAATTAGTAGGAGCCATTGGCATGGATTAATCATGACATCCATATTAAATGTGCATGGATTAATGAAAAAGGGCTAGACCCTGTTTCTTTGTCAAAAAAAAAAAATGTGCATGGATGCCAAGTTTTACATTTTTTAGAACTGTTGTACTATTTTAAAAAATAGGTACAAAATAACAACTTTTGTCGCAAGGATCCTTCCAATAATTCTCGGGTGAAAAAAATGCAGGTCTTACTACAGGTGTACATACCACGTCGAGCTAAATTGCAATGCAACCAAACATGTGCAACAATGTACTGACGACGATTCACCCATGTACAAAGTCACTTATTTCCATGAGCACACTTGCAACAATATTTCCTTTGGTAATACCAATGGTACCAATAATTATCATCAAATTCTGAACTGCACCGTGAAAGATACTTCAATGGACCAACAATTAGCATCTTCCTCTGATGGTCCTTTCATCGCTGTTTCATCCATAAAATCCCAGCAAACGCTTCATCAAATACCTACCGAACTTGAAAGCATAGATACCTATTTAAGTTGCTATGAACACTATAATCTGAAGTAATTAATTGTTTTTTTTTTTGAGGAAAATAAGGGTCAAGCCCATATTTCATTAATAAGATGGTTACACAGGGTGTATCCAAATGGATGAAATAAACATGGGAATAACTCAAAACAGTTGAGTTGCTGGAAAAGTAAGAGAGAAAATAAAACAGGAATAGAAATAAAGTAAGAAAAAAGTTGTAGGGAAAAGCCCAGAAAAAAAATTAACAGTTTTGATGTAGCAGCAGGACTCCCGCTTGGGGACTCTTTTAATAGCGGAATGCTGGTATCATACCAGATTGTGTCCGCAGCAGTCCGGTATCAGTATAAGTCCCCAGGTTTGAGTTTGTTGACCTGCCGCTGCCCCCCTTTCCGGCTATCGCTGACTTCTCCTTATCGTTCATGGGTCCCCCTGCGTTCATAGAATTTGAGTTGCCAAATGACCTCCTGTATGAGGTCCTCCGTATCCTTCTCTGCATCCTGAAAGCATCTAGCGCAGCGCTCTCTCCAGACGATGAATTGCATAATGAGCATGGCTGCCTTTTGTTCTGGTGTCATGTTGCCCGTCTTGTTTTTGTCGGTGATGTCAACTGTTGGTGCAACCGGCCAATTCGGAGAAGGTCGGAGGGTAGTTAACCTGCGGTAAAGGCTTCGGGTATATGCGCAATCTTGGAAGATATGCTGCACCGTCTCCCGTGCATTTACACATAGTGTACATCTACTGACTATCGTCCAACCCCTTTTTTGAAGATTGTCGTGCGTGAGTATTCTGTTTTGGATTGCAAGCCAACCGGAAGTTTTCATTCTTGGAGGAGCCCTAACCTGCCAAACCCTGTAGACCATTGTTGTAACTCTTGGGACATTTTTTAGTAGCCGGTATGTTGTTCTAACCGTGAATCGATCCGAGTTGTCCCCCCTCCATGTGATGACATCTGGTTGATTGAGTCGAAGGTGAAGCATGCTGACTATGGCCGCCACTTGGTGGAGTTCCTGATGTGCTGAGTTTGAGAGAGTGGGCTTGAAAAGTGTGTCTAGTCCGGCACCACATGCCTGGACCACATGCTGCAACAAGATGCCAGTATCGAGTGCAAAAGAGAATAAATTTTGAAAGCGGGTTGCCATAAAACCTTCCCCCCAATCATGAATCCAGAAGTTGATAACTGAACTGTCCCCCACTATCCAGCTTGTGTTGTTATGAAAGAGGTTCCTTGTCGTAGCTGTGATTGCCTTGAACAACGGGGAGACCGGTATGCCTTAAAAAATGGGTGCTGTATGACATAACAACGGCTTCCAGAGCCTCTGTTTTCGTTCAAACCACCACCACAGCCATTTGAGTAGTAGAGCTTGATTAAAAGTTGGAAGTTCCAAAATGCCTAAGCCGCCCATTGATTTTGGTTCACAGACCTTGCTCCATTTGACCAAATGGTATCCCTTCTGTTGATCCCCGACTCCATGCCATAGGAAGCGGCATCGAATTTTGTCGAGTTCCCGTATTACCCCTTGGGGTATAGGCAGTACAGACATTAGGTAAACCGGGAGCGATGACAAAACCGAGTTCACTAACACCAGTCTGCCGGCCATGGAAAGGAAGCATGCCGCCCAACCCCCCAGTCTATTTTGAACTTTCTGAAGCAGTGGCGCATATGCCACTTTGGGTAGTTTTCTGTCTGATAGCGGTATGCCCAAATAGGTAAATAGAAAAGTTGCCTCTCGACATCCAAAAGTTTCGATCAGATCTCTTTTTTGTTGCAGACTTGTATTTAATGACAAAACTTCTGATTTTTGAAGATTGATTTTCAGCCCCGACACCTGTTGGAAAACCAGCAGTGCTATTTTTATTGCCCGAGCCTGATTAGTGTCTGGTTTGTAAAAGAGAAGGGCATCGTCTGCATAGAGGAGGCAAGGTCTCATTGCCGGTACCGGCAGTTTAATTGCACCGATATCCGTCAATTTCTGCAAATATCGCGCGAGGAAATCCATTGCAAGAATAAAGAGAGCCGGGGACAGCGGGTCGCCTTGTCGAACTCCGCGCTTGAGAATGATCTTTCGTCCCAATAATCCGTTGATCATTACCTGAGAGGATCCGGGAAAGACCGAGTTGCGTACCCATGAAAGCCAAGATGCGGGAAAGCCGATGCTTTGCATAACCAAGATTGTGAACTCCCAACTAACCGTGTCGAAGGCTTTCCTGATGTCCACTTTTAGCAAACCCAACGGCAATTTCTCCATCCGTGCATAATGCAAAACCTGTTGTGCATATATGTAGCTCTCCGTAATTTGTCGATTTTTCTGAAACCCCGTCTGCGTATCTGTAATGATGGCTTCAAGGTGTGGCTGTACCCGATTCGCGAGGACCTTAGAATAAATTTTCTGAACTCCATGCAGAAGACTGATTGGTCGGTAGTCGTCCGGTGTACGCGGATTCTCCGGTAGTACCTCGAAGACTTTGAATCTTGGAGGTGCCTTGCGCCGGCAGTACCTCGAAGACTAATGTATGATTGAGCCCTATATATATTTAGATGGTTAATTGGTTGGTTCATGCGTTTTATCCAGCTTGACAATCTCTCTTAGCATTATATTCAATAGCTAAAATTCAAACATTATATAATGTTATTCCTTATTTATTCAGTAAAAGAGTATTTTCAATAGCATACTTTTTTTGATAAGAAACAGAGGTCAAGCCTCTATTTGATTGATAATTGATCCGTTACAACAGTAATGTTACAAACCAATTAATCTATTGAAGTAATTATCTGAAAGTAAAACGGAGCTCCAGCGGAGCATCCAGAATGAAATAAGACAGAAAAAAGAGTGGTAAAACTGGTGATTAAAATCTCATACGCCGCGCAGTACCGATTTGTTCTGAATGCAGCTTTAATTGTCATCGATGGTGGCCCCGCTGTACCGCGCCGTCCCAGAACTGTATTGCCACTGTAAGTTGATCTGTTCCATAAGCTCCTGGATTGTGCTCCGGGTGTCCCGGAACGCCCTCACGCACCGTTCTCTCCATATGATGAAATTAGCGATTATGAACAGTGATCGTTCTTTCTTTGTCTACACCTTGCTGATCAATGGTTGTGTGTTTCTTCTTGGTCGCCTTATTCGATATTTTTGTGACATGATCGTCTGTATCCGGAGTGCAACCGTGCATTCAAAAAATAAATGTCTAACCGTTTCATTGCTTCTTCCGCACATGTAACATCTGTTAACGAGTATCATTCCCCTTTTTTGAAGATTGTCGATCGTTAGTATACGGTTGAGAATCATTAGCCATCCAAAGACTTTGAATCTTGGAGGTGCCTTTAAGCTCCAAATTGTCATTCTGTTATTCTCAACCATTGGGGCATTCTTGATTGCGATGTATGCCGATTTAACCGAGAATATCCCATTTGCCGTCCATCTCCACTTTGCTTCATCCGGAGCTGTTGTGAGTCTGATTTGCACGATGTGTGTTGATAGCTGGTTAAGTTGTTCGGCCACTGTGTCCGATAACGGAAGCCTCAGTGCAATTGGTGAATGTGCTACCTCAGCCACCGTTTGCGTGCCATTCTGTACGTAAGAGTATAAATCAGCATACCTTGTTCTCATGATACCTAGTCCCCACTGATGATGCCAGAAACTGATGTTTGTCCCATTTCCGATCTGCCTTGTCAGAGATATGCACCAGAAATGTTTAAAGTCCATCATTAGATTTTGGATTGCGACCGGCATGAGGTCTTCCGTGATTGCCGTACAGCCCCACATTGGTTTCAGGAGGCTTTCACCAGGAGCCACCCACTTCCAGTTCCATTTTAATAGCAAGGCCGTGTTGAAGATTTTAAGATCCATCACTCGGAGTCCACCTTAATTTTTCGGTGTACACACCAGTTCCCAATTTACCAAGTGCATCTTTCTATGAGGCGAAACTCCGTGCCACAGGAAGTTCCATCTTACTTTGTCAATTTGATTGATGAGCCAAACCGGTAGCTTGAAGCATGACATGTAGTAAACCGGTAGCGATGAAAGCACCCAATTAATCAAAACCAACCTTCCAGCAATGGATAATTGCTTAGCTGGCCAACCCTCGAGTCGAGCGTGAAACCTTTGGATCAATGGCTGATATGCATCTTTATTGAGTCTTCTTGACTAAAGCGGTAAACCGAGGTTGTGATCGGTAGCTGTGTGAGTTAACATGCTAATTGGGAAGCTAACTGTGTTGCCTGGTCCAATTGAACTCTGACTTGTTACAAGATATGTAAAACACATTATTTGTATAGGCGGATGGCAGATTAATGTGGTTTGATGTATGTTTGTCAATGGTTAATACGTAACAACTTATGGATTTACTCATGTTTATTAAAGTTTGATACTCACAGAAGTCAGGACTGATACTTTTTTTGTCGACTATATATAGCTTGTACCACTTTTAAGTCAGATATGGGTCGAAAGAGTCTGATCACTATGACCATGATAATGGTGTTGGTTTGACGTTGATCATATGATGATGATGCCTCTCTTTATTTGTAATATATTGCCAATTTCCATGTCTAAGACACGAAAAAACACAACGCATTGCTGTCATACTTGTCATGCTTGGACATGTTTGCGCTGTGTCATTCTGAAAAAATTGGCACGGTTAAAGACGGCACGTGCAATACATGAGTACGTAGATACAGCATGACGTGTGGGCACTGCTTGATGTATACTATGATGTGTACTCGCTCTGATATTTGCTATGCGTTGGTTTTGTCAGCCGGTTCCAATCGAATCTTGGACAAGCCCATTGGAGAGCGGTTAGAATCTGTAATTTCGACCCCATCAAAATTCAATTTTAAAACCCTGTTTTTATGCTTCCTAGATGAGGACAAACGCATGAAAGAAATGAGTGTTTTTATCTCCATTTGCTATAACCAGTTGCATTCGGGACCTTTGCTTCCGTCGCATCTCAGAAATGCAAGCAAGTTTATTTTAGGCAAGAGGACCTCTTCCAAGCTTCAATGCGGTACGAGCTAACAGAAACAAGGAGCACTCAAATCAGAATTAGAATGCATCTGGCAGTGTAATATAAATCAAACGGGATGTGAATTCTCTTTTAAGTGAAATGTATCTCCAGTTAAAAATCGCCATTAAGCTATTATTTCTTCTACATGTTCATGCTCCAGTTGCCTCTTTTAAGTGAAATGTATATGTACGTTCCAATGTTGTCATTGACTAATTATATATCCATGTCAATGTCAATGAAACACAACCTACTCAAGCTTTTGTGGTAAAACAAATGTTAATTAGCAGCTTTTTGTGGTAAACACAACCTACTCAAGCGGGAATTCTTTTTTTGTGTTATTGCTGTTGCACAGCACCCACCTCATCTCAGAGGTCTACAATGAATGCAGTAGTTGCTGAGCTAAAGGAAAGCAAATATTTGGAAATGTCAATGGAGGAAATTTACATCCAAAGCACAAACAAACTTAGCAACTGATGTAAGTCTAGACAGTAATATTGAGATGGCTTACATAGGTGGCATATCAGCGCCAGGACCCAGTGTGAGATAATTTTGAATACCATTTAATTTCATAGATTGAGTGTTCTTCCATATGTGGGAGTCACTAGCAGGAACATGAAAATAATGATTTGTTTTTGTGTTGCAAAATAATTTGCCTTCTGATTGCTTTTTTAATTCATATTGTAGTGCATAATTTTTGAGAGCATATTTGCTTTAGCAAGTTTTATACTTTATTCTGAATCACAAAGTGGTTCAATCAAGACCCCAAATAAAAAAAAAAAAATGAGATTCTATTTGGAATTTGCAATGTTTTTTGTTACTTTATTTAGTATGTTTTAATTCGATTTTTTTGTTCCAAGTATAGGAATCACTTTTCCAAAAAACAAAAAGAACTCTTCCATCATTCATCTAATTAACTTTACTCTGCTTACCAGTTTATACTTCGCAGTACTTTTCTAATTACAGGTACTAAATAATTATTTATTATTTAACGAGCCTTTTTTTATTGAGCGAAAAAAGGTCAAATCATATTAACTAAGGCATATTCCATTCAATTTCTATTAGTAGACTCAAAGCAAGATGAAGAAAATATGTCATGGAAGCGATCTGGATAGGCAAGACTATGCAATTTAGTATAATAGCCCAACTCATCTTTAAGCCCAATTATTCACAGCTTGGATTGGATGGGCTAGAATAGACTAACTTTGAGCCCAATATCCCGTATCAAAAACCCCAGACATGGGCTCTAACATAAAGTGATAAAAGAATGTTATTTCATATGATAAAGAAGAAATCAGAGGGATGCATAAAGAAAATGACATTTTATCACTTTATGTTGTACAATGCTGGTACATAGAGACCATATATATAAAAAAATGGGACAGTATCCGCGAGGAACACTGTCGGCATACCCTCGCGGATACTCCCGTCGCTAATAGAAAAAAAAAACACCTTTTCTGATCGGTATACCCTCACGGGTAGTCAATTTTTACTCTTGCGGATATTGTCTCATTCTTGTAGTATGCCTTCGCAACTAGATCAAATACTAGTTCTTACAAGGAAAATGACATTTCATTAAAGGAGATCTTAAAGCAAATATACAAAATTCTACAAGATGGTAGTAGTACAATGCTGGTACAGAATTAAATGTTTGTAACCTCCCAGCTAAATTTTAACAAAGAAAAAGTAAACAAGCAAACTTAATTATAAGGAAAATAGAAAAATGAAAATGACATTTTATTAAACGAGATGGGAGTTCAGAATTATACAAGATGGGAGTACAATAATACTTGTACGGAACTGTACATTTCCTAGCTAGTCCCCAGGTATAACTAAACCATGATACAGATTTATAAGGACCTAACAAATTCTGCACTAATTAATTTTGCAATGCAATTCCTATATATCAAATTCTCGAACTTTCACACAGTGTTGGTTATCTGAGCATCTTCCTCTTCATAGTCAGGAACAGGCTTTCCCATGCTCTGCATGCGTCGAATCTTGAATGATGATAACTTCTGACTGCTCCCCCCCAGGCTGGACCCCATGGGTTTATCTTGTAGTCTGATAAAGGTGTACGCACCGCCACCTAATAGTGTTCCGATTGGTGGGGCTATGAAATAGATCCATAGCCCTTTGTAGATACTGCTTGCCAGTGCCGGTGCTAGGGTTCTTACCGGGTTCATGGATCCTCCTGATATCGCCCTGCATTTCCTCATTTATATGCTTCTACTGTTATACTCCATAATTTATTTAGTCTTTCAATTGTTTGGTTATTGTTCTTTTGTTTAAATTTTAAGTATGACTTACCAGTAGAGAATTATATATTTGATAGGAAGCAACTTCATTTAGTAATTAAATTAATGTCCCGTAAACTAATCATAATTTATATTACCCCGCAAAAATTGAGGTTATGCAGACTGAAGAGCCTACTGCAATTCCCGCAAGCTCACCTACCTGCCATCGATCAAATCCAACAATTAATCACATCACTAAATTGCTCAACAACATAAGCATAAAGAGAAAATAATTTAAGAAGATAAAATTATAACAAGTTAAATAGTACTAATTAGTGGCACTGACCGCTCTTGTATCAGTTGCAACGGCAAAGGTGACAAAGATCATGTCAAAGGTCACAATTACTTCTATGATGAAGGCAGTCCAGTTGGCACCGGAAGGAATGGTGCACCCGATATCTGTGATCGGGTGGATCACTTCCCGCAGTAAGAATGCGGCGCTTATTCCTCCTGTAAATTGAGCTGCCCAGTAGAAAGGTACCTGCAGTATTTTCATTTTCTTTAGTAACTGTTGAATTTATATTTCTTTTAATTATTGTGTAAATACTGCTGAATTTTACGAAGTATCATTATTTTTCAAAAGTTGGAAACAAAATACCCTTGACCTTCCTTCTCTCCTTCTCTTTTCCTTTGCTCTCAATTACACATTTTTTCTCTTTCATATTTTACAGTTTTACCTTTCAATTTTCATAGTTCATAAATTGTAATTTCATATTTAGAATATTATTGCAAAGTATTATATTTAATCAAAATACAGTGTCAAATGAATGACGCTTTGTAAAAATCAAGCACAAAAATATTAAAATTGCACCTCTCAAATTTTGGTTATTCTATAATTGCATCAAATTCAAAATTTGAGATGTCAAATTGTGTTGCTTCGAATTTTAAAGAATACTAATTTCTAAATTTAGTTATATGAAAATAGACAATTACAAAATGCATTATTCTATATTTTAAAATTTTAAATTATAATTTCATGAAAAAAAATTATTTTTAGTTTATGAAAATAACAAAAGCCATTGTATTTTATTTTGTGAAATATAACATAACTGAAAGTTTGAAAAATAAAAAAGTATTTTGTTTATAACTCAATCAATATTATGTGATATTTAGAAATTTTAAATTTCTTAACATATATACATTTTTATTTCCCAATTTCAAATTTTTGTGCTTTTCGTTTTGACTTTTTCAATTATCTACTTCCATAAAAAATAAAATTTTAAAATTAGTGTTTTTTTAAAATTCAAACAAACATAATTTCATATCAAATTTGAAACTCGACCTAGTTAAATAATTAAAAAAATTGAGAGGTACAATTTCAATATATTGTGTTTGAATTTTTTGAAGTGCATTTCATCCTTTTAACATTATATTTTAAATTTGAAACTCAAAAGAGTTGAATAATTTACATTTAGAGTGTAACTATTTCAATATCTTGTGTTTGAAGTTATTGAAGTGTCATCAATTTAACATTATATTTTATTCAAATATAATACTACATTAATAATTTTCAAAAATATGAAGCTCAATTTTATCTAAACATGAAAGTTTAAAGATTATAAAAAAAATTAATTATAAATACAAAAAAACTAGAATTTTTTATGAAAATTGACAATTAAATCTTAATTAAGAAAACTGAAAATTCAAAATTCAAAAAATATGAAAGGAATGCAAGTGAGCGAAGGAAAAAAAGTAGAGAAATGGTGAAAATCATGAACCAACATGACATTTTGTTTAAATTTTTTTTTAGGAAATAATATTTTATTTGAAATTTTACAAAAAAAAACGATATTTTATAAAAAAAACAATTCGCAGTTTTTCAGGTCCATAAAGGTACTCCTGTTGAAATGCAACTAACTCCGGAAAATTTAATTTATTTTCAACTCTATATAAAATTGTATCTGCGACTGCATTTTTGTTTGTATGTTGTTACAGCAAAACATGGGGCAATATATATTAATATATATTGTCAAGTGCATCATTGCACGAGACTTAGTAATTATGATGGGGCCGCATTGTTTGGGGCCGCATTGTTTAATGAGAAGGGTTCAAATGTCTTCATTTTTCATGCCTCCATCATGTCTCTATTTTTAAAAACTTTAATAACTCAAAATTAAAAATTAAAAAATCAAAATAAACCCGTTGGATATGATCTACATCATTTTATCTATGCACGTGTAAAAAATTATGACATTTCAATTTTGTTTTGGTTGTCATCAAGAGCTTGTAAAAAATATACTAATGTGGATAATTTCTAGACGTTGGTTTTTCAACTTATTGATTTACATAAAAACAAAATCAAAATGTGATAATTTTTTATGAGCACATAGATAAAATGATGTAGATCATATCTAACGGTTTTATTTTGACTTTTAAGTTTTAAATTTAGAGTTATTAAAGTTTTTAAAAATGAAGGCATGGTGGAGGCACAAAAATGGAGGCATTTGAACCCTCCTCTTGTTTAATTTATATAATTGTGTAGTAGTATGATTGGGGCATAGACTTTCTTTGTTGAATTGCCTCGTCATGAACGCGTATCCTCTGCATTAACTCAAAAAAAGAATCTTTTGAGTTAATGAATTTGAACCGTTTGATTTTAAATAGAGCCAATATGATTTCTGACTATAACTTAGGAGAATTTTTAATACTCGTGTAGATCTAGTTCGTACGAATCTTAAGACAGATCGGATGGTCGAAATTAATTAACTCAAAAGATTCTCTTTTGAGTTAATGCAGAGGATACGAATTCGCCTCATGATATATATATATATAGGTTCCGGTTCCTGAGTGATGATAGGATATGAATTTGTTGGTGTGGGCCCACAAATCAAGTCTCCTGACAGCAACAACAAGCAATCATAAAATAAAATAACTCCTTGCGTCAACTTGATTGGGATTGGTACTTTTTTTCAATGCCTGTTTCTAAAGTTTCTTTCGGTGGGCCACCTTTATTGTTTTATTCTTCGGCTTCTACATGTAAATATTGTATATTTAATTAATTAAGAGGGTCCGTGATAACAACCCCCAACGATATCTTATCATATTTGCACAAAATTGACACAATGTTTTATATATATATATGAGCAAAACTAGAGTGTGATGTGCTCACACCGTGAGCGCACCTCCTATAGAGCGCATTTTCAAAGTTCAAATAGTCGATTCGAACCTTCCAACGTGTTCTTCATATTAAAATGTGCTTGGAAACCAAATTTTACATTTTTTGAAAATTTTTTACTATTTTTTCAGAATTTTTTATTAAACTAAACAATAATTTGAAATTTGAAAAACAAAAAATTCTGAAAAAATAGTAAAAAATTTCCAAAAAATGTAAAATTTGGTTTCCAAGCACATTTTAATATGAAGAACACGTTGGAAGGTTCGAATCGACTATTTGAACTTTAAAAATGCGCTCTATAGGAGGTGCGCTCACGGTGTGAGCACATCACACCCTAGTTTTGCTCTCTCTCTCTCTCTCTCTCTCTCTCTCTCTCTCTATATATATATATATATATATATATATATATATATATATATATATATATAGAGTGTGGCTAAATTGCTGCTGGCAGCATTTTGGCTGAAATGTTGCCGGGACTATATTTGATTATGTGATGTTCAAACAACAAATTCAAACCGTTAGATGTTCAATCTATATTAAAATCTACTTGGAGACCAAATTTTATATTTTTTTGAATTTTTTTACTATTTATTAAGCTGGTTTGAAAACCGCTGTTTTCAATGCTGCAGAAATTTACTGAAAACAGCGGTTTTCAAACCAGCTTAATAAATAGTAAAAAATTCAAAAAAATGTAAAATTTGGTCTCCAAGTAGATTTTAATATAGATTGATAATCTAACGGTTTAGATTTGTTGTTTGAACATCACATAATCAAATATAGCCCCGGCAGCACTTGACTGAAATGCTGCCAGCAGCAATTTAGCCACACTCTCTCTCTCTCTCTCTCTCTCTATATATATATATATACACTTGTTGTTGTTCGGCAACAATTTGGAAGCTGATAACAGTGCCTACATTAAAATTCCTGTCAAATTCCCGTATATCATAACTACTTGGGGGGCATAAATAGTTAGGAGGACCACAAAATTCTAGCACTGAATTTTTTTTTCTAAAAGTAATAATAGACATTCGATCAACTATTTTAACTCTATGTATGGAAGTATTTATATTTATGAGGTGAACAATTTTTACGTAAATAATTGTACCCATACCAAATCCCCCAAACGTCTCTGCACCATTAATATCTGTGGGGATCACTCAAAATATATGGGGGGACCATACACGTTCTTAGAGATGGTTTTTTTTTTTCTCTTTTCAATTTTTTTTTAAACTTGTCCATATTTTTGATGATCTGGGCGGAATTTAGTGAATTAAAACTATGAACGCTTCTACGTGATCTTCTCTTTCAAATTAGATCTATGATAAAAATATTTTCAGGCTCGTCGTCTTGAAAATATTTATATCTCAACGTGCAAATATTTATACCTATACTTGCAAGTAATTTTTTACATATGGTACTGGATGACGTCTGAAAGTAGTAATATCAATTATTGCAAGTATTTATACCTATGAAGTCAACTATTTTTGTTAGAGGAAGGTTGGAGCGGGATGATTGGAAAAGGTTGATGCGGGGATACGGGGTCCCCACTATTTCATTAGAAGAAGGTTGATGCAGAGACCATTGGGAGACTGGAAAAGGGATGAATATTATATCAAGTTACAGCTCAAAGTATTATTATCTTATTTTTCAAGTATTTATATCTATAAAGGGGATGATTATACCAAGAAGTTTGTGATGTTTTTATGTGAAGTTTTTTATTGTATGGAGTTCAGTTATAAGATTCTTTAAAACTGGTGGCAACTTAATTTTAGATTCTAATAAAACTGGCGGCATGCCACTTTTTCAAAAAATGAAAAAAATGAAGTGGAAAAATAACAGAGTTTTATTCTTGGTAGCATCAGAAACACCTGGCATGACAACCATGTTTGGTTTTAGATAATTCATTCTCTGGAGACAATTGCTGCCAATTGAAAGTTTAAAACCATATATGTAATTATCAGAATAATATAATATAATTGAGGAGGGTTTAAATGTCTCCATTTTTGTGCCTCGATACATCATGCCTACATTTTTAAATACTTGAATAACTCAAAATTAAAAACTTTGAAAGTCAAAATAAAACAGTTGGATATGATCTACATCATTTTATCTATGTATGTGTAAAAAATTATGACATCTCAATTTTGTTTTGGTTGTCATCAAGAGCTTAGAAAAACATACTAATGTGATAATTTCTAGACGTTGATTTTTCAACTTATTGATTCACATAAAAATAAAATTTAAATGTGATAATTTTTTATGAGCATGTAGAGAAAATAACATAGATCATATCTAACGGTTTTATTTTGACGTTTATGACTTAAATTTTGAGTTATTAATATTTTGAAAATGGAAGCATGGTGGAGACAAAAAATGGAGGCATTTGAACCCTCAATATAATTAATTAATTAATTAAGATATCTTTTCAGAAGACAGAATATGAAGGTAGTTGACAGTACTATGAAATTAATTAATAGGTATGGCATCTAAGTGATTTTTTTGTTTAAAGCATGAATACTCTAGCCTTGAATTAACAAAATCTAAAATTTATTGTTAATATTGAAGGAGCTTATCTGACATTGGACAGTACACGTAATTAATGGCCATTTCAGTGGAAACATTGGATACTACACGTAATTAATGGCCATTTCAGTGGTAGGCCCAAAAAAATGGGAATATAAAGCATGTTTAATTTCTAGTATTATTTATATAATGAGATATTTGTGTTTTTCAAGATAATATTTTCATTTGGAATGTTAATTTTTTTTAAATAATTATTTAATTACTTAACCAAAGGATTTTTTATTTGAACATAAAAATTTTTATATGATTGCCTAAAATGAAACTAACTTAAGAGAAATTCATTAATTGCTCAGATGAAAGCTGTTCTATGGTATGCCTTTATTTCCCTTTGGCTAACTGTCAGCCTAGTTGCTTCCTCATGAATACATATAGAGAGAGAAGAGAGAGATCTATTGACTTTTTAAGAGAAAAAGAAACAAGTGAAACCTGCATCCAAGGGAAGTGGCGATACGTCGCGAACGCAAGAGTAACTGCTGGGTTCATGTGTGCACCAGAGATATGACCAACCGAGTATATCATGACCGTCACAATGAGACCTCCTGCCACAGACTGACCCAACTGAGATATACGTGATGGGTTAGCGGCACTTATCCCAGCCGCACCGCATGTCACAAACACCAGCAAGAACGTAGAGATTATCTCAGAGATAACCTTCAAACCGAAAAAAAAAAAAGTATGTCATTTGCTTGAATATATATTATGTAAAAAAAATGGAGTATATAAACATGTACATACTTTTTTGAAGAGATTTGGAGGGTAGTATAGAGTGATGGATGGCGAAGGAGATGGCGGGACTGGTGGTCTATAGGTGGTGGCTGTCTGAACCGTATCCATGTCGTGGATCTCGTTTCTAAAGCTCGGGACACGAAGGTTAGAAGCCATTTCTTCTTTAATTTCTCGATTGACCCGGCCGGTTGCTTGCTGGTTCTAAGGGCTTGACCTGATCAATGCTGTTCTTTATAGAGGAACAATTTGCATATAATATTCAAGTTTTTATAATCATTTCTTTTTATTGGCTATCTCAGCTATGGAAGACTTTACTAGTTTACTTGTGTTGCCACTACGGCATATTGCGACCTAATTATATAATAGTAACAATAATAGAGGAATGAGGCTACGGTATTTTGTATCAATCTATATATAGTTCCATTTTTTTAAGGTCTGTGAAAACTGACATTTTCATTGATTAAGAATATGTTTCCGTTTTCAAAGTCCAAATAGTAGAATCAAACTGCTCAACGTGATCTCCATATAAAATTATAATTGGGAATCGAATTTTACATCTTTTACAATTTGTTATGATTTTTTTAAATGAGTAGAAAATCATCTGATCTAAAAAACTGAATCAGCCGGAAACAGTGTTTTAATTTCTACAAGTAGTACTGTTATGACTTGGATCTACATGTCACTACTCCCTGCGTGCCAGACAAGTGCCAGTAGAGGGTCCGGATACTCTAAAGTAATCTAATATTTTAGTTTAAATCTGGACTGTCCGATTCAAATCCGACGGCATGGATCTAAAGTAACCCCTTTAATCTGGCAGCCCGATTCGAATCTGACGGTGTGGATCTAAACTCAAAAATTGAGTTACTTTAGGAGATCCAAACTCGGAGCACAATTGCCCCCACCTCGTATTCCTATATGATATATTTATTCCATCCGTTCTAACTTCTATTCCAAACATCCAAAATAGTACCTGGCCGGGTTCGCTCAATTATTATTAATTATTTGGTTCTTTCTTTAATTTTTTTTATTAATTCCTTTTATGTGGTCGTTTTACAGAAATTAATTGACGGCTATATTTGAGTGTTGTGTGATAAGGTTTTAATCCTACTTTCTCACTTACCACTTTATAATTAAAGAATGAAGAATCAACATTTCCTAGAAAATTTGGGGCCGAAAATATCACACCCCAGATTTTTATCATCTGGAGCGTGATTATATAAGCATCTTTACACCTTTCCTTAGTCCGTCACCTATGTCGTCAACATAAAGGAAAACAAAATAACAAAACGGAGTCAGCTACAAAGCTCAGTGACCGGTTATTTAACGACGCACTTCTCTATAATTGGCTTAATTTAACAACCATTCAAACAGGTCAGATTAATCCATAAAATATATATATCAAATTATGCATGCATATTTAACCGGCGACAGCACGTCGGTCTAGGTTATCCGTAAAACATGTCACATCATTTTCAACCATCGAATCCGACTGCGACTAGCATTCTCCGCATATCGGTCCCGACCACGACTAGCATCCCCCATGTATCAGACAAATCAATTCCAATCTCAGACCCGCTATCCCGTTAAATATGCCATGATAATCCAATATGCTATACCAATATTCAAATCAATCATACAAAACAAAAACACATATTATAGAGAAGTCCGGTTACCTTATAGCTAGAGAGATATGAGTGAGCCTATGGTGCTATGCATAGCACGGATGGGGTCCGTGCTACGGCCAAAAATTTGACTTTTTAAAATTCTAATGGTCGATCCAACCGTTCAATGTGATAACCATATGAATATGTACTTGCAAACTAAATTTTATATTTTTTCGAATTTTTTTACTATTTTTTTAGATAGATAGAAAAATCAGTGTTTTCTGAAAATTCTGGACCATCAAAATTCTACCTATCTAAAAAATAGTAAAAAAATTCGAAAAAATATAAAATTTAGTTTGCAAATACATATTCATATGGTTATCATATTGAACGGTTGGATCGACCATTAGAATTTTAAAAAGTCAAATTTTTGGCCGTAGCACGGACCCCATCCGTGCTATGCATAGCACCATAGCCTCACTCGAGAGATATTGCATATTTCATATCGGATTGAAACGACTCAGAATCACTATGACTAAGTCGGAATTCGAATCTTACAGAAAATCAATCAACAGTGGAAATCAGAATCTTCAGAGAACATCTCTTTTATTTTTCTCTCATTTCCTTTCTATATATTTATACGGTTTATCATTTTTCTTCAAATGATTGATGAGAGAGAAACTGCAAGGGGCGCTAATTAAAAAGAGGTTACGATTGGGGTGGGGGGTTGCCATGCATAACCCCATCCTTTCCTTTTCATTTATTTATTTTTCTTTGTTGTTTAGTTTAATTAATTAAGGAGGAGAATTCATATTAGTTTTATAAGAAATTTATCATAAAGCATGTGTGTCGTGTTAAGGAATCAGCTAGAGGATACAATTAAGGAATGGAGCCGCCTGACTATTGCCACGTTAGCATTTCTTTCTAAATAAAATTAAATAGAATTAAGTACGGAAAATAATGATTAGGAGATGATATAATAATAAAAATAAATTTGACCAATCAACAATTTAGGAAATAAAACAAAAGAAACAATAATTTTTACGATATCATTTCTTTTTTTTAAAGTAATATAATTTTAAATAAAATATGTTACCAAAAGATTTATAATCTTTAATATATATTATGAAAAAAAAATTGTAAGCATAGATAATTATAACTTTATTTTTCGGAATGTTACAGAAAACTTACCAATATATATTCTCTCTTTTTCTGGAATTGAATTATTTTCCTTGTTCCCGTATATTTTTTTTGAAGAAAAATAAGGGTCTAGCCCAAATTTCATTAATGAGATGGTTACAAGGGTTGTATCCAAATTGGAGAACTAAAACATAGAAAATGGCTCAATACATTTGAGCTATTGGGGAAGTAAGAGGGAAATTAAAAAAAAAAAAAAAAAAAAAAAAAAAATGCAGGAAGACTGGAAAGTTTGAAGCTGTTCACATCCTGGTACCCTTCTTGCCGGCTTTCTCCTTACTCATTTCGGTTTCCCCTGTGTTCATAAAATTTGAGTTGCCAAATAACTTCCTGTAGGAGACCTTCTGTATCCTTCATCTTATCCTGAAAGCATCTAGCGCAACGCTCTCTCCATACAATAAACTGCATAATGAGCATGGCCGCCTTTTGCTCTGGTTTCATATTACCCGTCTTGTCTTTGTTGGTTATGTCAATTGTTGGTGTAGCCGGCCAGTTAGGAGCAGGTCGAAGACCGGTTAACCTGCGGTAGAGCCTTCGTGTAAATGCACAATCCTGGAAAATATGTTGTACCGTCTCCCGTGCATTTACACATAGTACACATCTGCTGACAATGGACCAGCCCCGTTTTTGGAGATTGTCGTGCGTAAGAATTCTGTTCTGGAGTGCAAGCCACCCGAAAATTTTAATTCTCGGTGGCGCCCTGAGCCGCCAAACCTTGTAGATCCGTGTTGCGATTCTCGGAGCATCTTTTAGTAGCCGGTATGTTGTTCTTACCGTGAGTCGGTTCAGGTTGTCCCCCCTCCATGTGATGGTGTCTGGTTGGTTTAGGCGAAGTTGGAGCCTGCTGACTATATCAGCCATTTGCTGCAGTTCTTGTTGTGCCGAAATTGATAGGGTTGGGTTGAAAAGTGTGTCAAGGCCGGCAGCACATGCATGAACCACTTGCCGCAATAGGATGCCGGTATCGAGCGCAAAGGAGAATATGTTTTGAAATCTAGTTGCCATAAAACCCTCTCCCCAATCGTGATGCCAGAAATTTATAAGTGAGCCGTCTCCTACTGTCCAGCTTGTGTTGTTATGGAAGAGGTTTCGTGTTGATGCCGTAATTGACTTGAACAAAGGAGTGACCGGTATACCTTCGAGTATGGGAGCCGTGTGAAGTAGCAGTGGCTTCCATAGCCTCTGATTTTGTTCAAACCACCACCACAGCCACTTGAGTAGTAGCGCTTGATTGAAAGTTCGAAGCTCCAGAATACCTAGCCCTCCCATTGACTTTGGTTCACATACCCTATTCCACCTCACCAAATGGTACCCTTTGTGATGATCCCCGACCCCGTGCCAAAGGAAGTGCCGTCGGATTTTGTCTATTTCTCGTATTATCCCTTGGGGCAAAGGCAGCACCGACATTAAGTAGACCGGTAGCGACGACAAAACCGAGTTCACTAACTGCAGTCTGCCGGCCATCGAAAGAAAACATGCCGCCCAGCCCCCCAATCTGTGCTGAACTTTCTGAAGTAGCGGCAAGTATGCGGCTTTGGGTAATTTTTTCTCCGATAGAGGTATGCCTAGGTATTTAAATGGGAAAGTTGACTCACGACAGCCAAAAGTTGAAATCAGATCACTTTTTTGTTGTAGAGTTGTATTCAAGGACAGAACTTCTAATTTCTGAAGATTAATTTTCAGACCCGACACCTGTTGGAAAACTATCAACGCAATTTTTATTGCCTGTGCCTGATTATTGTCCGGTTTGTAGAAGAGAAGGGCATCGTCGGCGTACAAAAGGCAAGGTCTCATTGACGGCATCGGCAATTTAATTGCGCCAATATCTGTCAATTTCTGCAAATATCGCGCTAGGAAGTCCATTGCAAGAATAAAGAGAGCCGAGGACAGTGGATCGCCCTGTCAAACTCCGCGCTTTAATATGAGCTTTCGTCCAAGTAATCCGTTGATCATTAGTTGAGAGGTTCCGTGAAAAACCGAATTGCGTATCCATGATAGCCAGGAGGCTGGAAAGCCTATGCTTTGCATAACCAAAATTGTGAACTCCCAACTAACCGTGTCGAAAGCTTTCTTAATGTCGACCTTGAGCAGTCCCAACGGCAACTTCTCCGTCCGTGCGTAGTGCAGAACTTGTTGTGCATAGATGTAGTTCTCTGTAATTTGTCGATTTTTCTGAAACCCCGTTTGCGTATCTGTGATGATGTTTTGAAGGTGTGGCTGTAACCGATTCGCAAGGACCTTAGAGTAGATCTTCTGAACCCCGTGTAGAAGACTTATTGGTCGGTAATCGTCCGGTGTTCGCGGATTGTCCTTCTTGGGCAGCAAGATGATATATGAGGAGTTCAAGGGGTCCAATTTGCCACCTGCATGCATAACTGAAGCGTATGTCTGAAGTAGATCTGTCACTATTAAGTCTTTGAACGCCTTGTAAAATTCTCCTGAAAAGCCGTCCGGACCGGGGCTTTTGTTGTTCGGCCATTGAGTGATTGCCTGTTCTATTTCCTGCTTGGATATCGGATTTCCAAGTTCTTGAAGGTCAAGTCTGTTGGGATACAGATTGTGCCAATGTATTGCTGGAGTTGGTGGAGCTTGTGTGCCCATAAGGTTTTTGAAAAAATTGAAAAATACCCGGGCCTTGGTATCTTGATCCGCACATAGAGTCGCATTATCTTCTATTTGAGCGATGCAATTAGCTCTTTTGGAATTGGAGGCTACGGCATGAAAATACTTCGTACCGCGATCGCCTTTCAATTCCCACTTCGTCCTTGCCCTTTGCCTCCACAAATCCTCCTCCAATACGGATAAAAATGTGTGTCTACCTTTAATGATCGCCGTAATGAGTTTCTCCAGGTCCGTCATTCGCCGTTGTTCTTTTGCTTTGTCTATCCAAGCTAAATAGTCCCTGCAAGTAAGAATTTGAGATTTTATATTTCCGACTCGCGCCTTTGCCCATGCAGTGATCGTTCGTCGTAATGCCGCTAACTTGTCGCTGAGCTCCTTTGGATTTGTTGCTGTCGGTTGAGGCGCCCATGCGTTTCTGACCATCTCCTTGAAATCCGGGAAGCGCAACCACGCATTCTCAAACCGAAATAACCTCGATCTTTTGAAGTTGGTTTTCGCCAGTAATATGACGGGGCAATGGCCCGAGCTCGTATTGGCCATAGCTTTCTGTGACGAGTTAGGAAAAGTAAGATTCCAATCCGCCGAGATGATGAACCGATCAAGTCGCGCCATGTGTGGTTGTGCGCGGTCGTTGCTCCATGTAAAATTTCGGCCTGTGAGTGGCAGATTCATAAGCTGGAGGTCAGAGATTAAAGTTGCAAACGCCATAGTCGATCTCCAGGTGTTTTCATTTGTGGTACGCTCTTCAAGCTCTGCCGTGACATTGAAGTCACCTCCCACAATCCATGGGATCCCACCTTGCGGCTTTGATTGCCGGAGCTCCTCGAAGAAAATGGCCCTCTCGTGTGTTGTTGTCGGGCCGTACACTGCTGTCACCACGAAGGTCGTGTCTTCCCAGTTGCATTTGAGGTGAATTGTTATGGAGAAGATGTTAATTTCAGATCTGACCTTCGTATAATTTCTTTGATTCCAAGCCAGTAACAGTCCGCCCCTTGCCCCTTGCGCCGGCAGTACCTCGTATGCACCAAGCCTCCGTCCACAAATTTCTCGAAACATGTTAGTATCTAAATTACTCAGCTTGGTTTCCTGAAGAGTGACTATGTCCGGCTTTTCCAACAATATGGCTTGTCTGACCGATAATCGTTTGGGTTTCTCGTTTAAACCACGAACATTCCAGGTCAGTAAAGAAAGCTTGATGTTGTGACTCATTGAATAACCAAGAAAACTCCATTAAACAGTAATGAGAATGCCCATAATGTGAACGCTACATCTTTTGTGGAAATAGAAAATTCAAACTCCTGCCTGCTTCTAACCCAACTACCACCTTCCACCACCCAATTAAAAATCATAAACCTAGTCAATAAAAAACTACAGGAACCTAAGGATGTAATAATCATAAAGAAAAATTAAACTCCTACAAGGCATCTCATCTCTGCTTCGCACTCAGTTGGCTGGTATTATAACCCCCCTTGCTCCAAAGTTGCCATAGCCTCTGTGATGTTGCGCCTCAGTGCCTCGTCAATGTCCACCCCTGCTACTACCACGACCGCTTCCGCGTGAGCATGCGTCAGCGGCTTGTAAGAGGATAGGTACTCCAGGGACGGCTTTGTTGCCGGACGTGGTTTTATTTTGGGTTTGGACCTTTGCATGATATTGCTGACGGTGATAAATCCCCGCGTTGCTCGTGCCCTATCAATCGCCGATATGTAACGGCCCTGACTTTTGGTTTGCAAACGTTGGCTGCGGCGGCAGTCTTTTTTTAACCGCGGTGGCCCCTCGAAGCCGGGCGGAGCACCACTGTTTTGAGGAGACCGCTGTTGTGGGAGATTGGTTCGCTGGTGGGGAGAGGGTAAGGGCTCTGAGGCCATCGGTGATAGTTGTGTTGTTCTCCATAGGAGCCGGTGAAGTATTAAGTGACGGCCCAATATCCATGTTAGGTGTCTGGCTTGCAGTTAAAGCTAAGCCCAATTTCGATGTCTCCACTAGCATGAGTGCATTGGTATTGAGTAACCGGAATCCAGCAGGCCCAGTTTCGGTTGGCAGCCCGGGTACAGTAAGCGACCCGGTTGTGGTATGCGGCCCAGTTGGGGCATTCTCCCCATGTTCGGTAATCGGCCCAGTTTCAGACTGCGGGCCAGTTATAGTATTTGGCCCAGGTATGGTATTCATTCCTAAGTCAGAAGATGCTTTCGTCTGGCCCTCTTCTAACAGTAGTAAGGAGACCCCTGGCCCTATCCCTCTAAGGGCCGCAGGCCCATTTTCCTTGTGGAGCCTAGCATTGTCTTCAGGGACTAGAAAGGAAGGGGACAGCCGCCCTTTTTGTTTGCTGTCAGGGGACAGGTGCTGAGCGGATGAAAGAGTTCTGGGGCTCCCTTCTCAAGGCAGGTTTTGAAGATTCATCATACAAAAAGTAACCGTTTGGTTGTCGTTTGTGGCATGCAAGTTGACCACTGTAGGGTGTTGCTGCACAGTGGAGGTGGGAAACGGTGTCCCCTGCTCTGCTTTTTGGGAGTTTTGTCCCATTTGTTTCTGCGTCAAAATCAGTCTCGGGGTCCGTGTTACCTCAGCGTCCAATGGGCTGGTTTGAATCTGTGGCTGTTCGTCTCTATTTTGCCGGCCGTACTCTCTACCGGTGCCTCTGTTTTGGTCTCGTGTTGCCAGTTGACGCGTCGGCCGCCGGGCGTAGCCGCCTGCCGGGGGGATCAACGGAACCCTATTGCGGTAGGTTCCTCTATGAGGCCCGAAGGTTGAACTGCCTCTATCGTCGTCATCGTCCGAGGGAGATAACGGCGGTGGTGAAGGCGAGTTATGAAGCCATCCTTCGATGTGGATGGTGACTACCGTAGAGCATGGGTCTTTGTGCAAGGACATCGATGGCGGGATGCTGGACGGGTCGTAACATGCAAGGAGGACCCGCAACGTTTCAAAATTGCCATTGGACAGCACCGGCGACATGCACACGGCGTGGCCGAAGCCGGAGACAATCTTGTTGACGTCCGGAAAGTTCCAGTAGCGTGTCGGGACCCCATGCAATGTGATCCGCACTCGATGAGTCGTTGGATCCCGGATCATGTTGTAGCTCGGTGTCCATGCTCGCAACTGCACCTCCACCCCTCTCGCAACCGTGAAGATTCCCACATTGACCGCCATGTTGCGGAGAATGTTAGAGGGGAACTCGACAATAAGGTCTCCCGTAGTCGGTTCGAGCTTACTGACCTTGAACACCTCCGGTGGGCAGTCAAAGGTAGTTGCGATGGCGTTCGCAACTCGGCTGCGTATTTGGCCGACCGCCGCTGCTCTTTGTCCAAGGAGAACAATGGCAGACCTGTCTAGGAAGGTGGTTGCCGGTCGAAGGTCATCGTTAGGCGGTAGGAAAACACGGAGCTGCGGAGCGCGGCTTTGTATGAGGCCCGGGTTAAGCATCGGGGTGGTTTCCCAATGTTCAATATCCATTGGTAGGGTTTCGGTGTTCACTGGTGAGGTTTCAGTGCTCCTTTCGAGTGGTGTATGGTTCTGTTGAGGAGTGTGTTTGGGTTGAGCAATGGGTGGCCTTATAATGTTCTTCTGCCCTGAGGTACACATCTTGGCTATATGGCCTATACCTAGGCATTTATGGCATCTAACACCGTTTCTACACTGGAACTGGGTATGTCCCCGATCTAGACACTTAAAGCACCTTCCTTGCGACATGAGGAGTTGAGAATGCTTGTTGAGGTTGGAAGCAGGCTTCCTTTCTTGCTTAGTGAATCGAGTCTTCTTTTTCCTTGTTACTGTTGTCCACTCATCATCAATGTGAGCTGCTACAATGAAGTCGGTAGTTGGGGTTAATGTTCTGCCCTGGTGGTTGGCTTTCTCTGGATGCGTGAGAAGAGCTTCAGTAGCCTGGTACGAGATCGGATGGGATACCCTGCCGGCTAGGATATCTGCGTAGGATGGTGTGGTGTTGGTCTTGTGACGTGTCGCTATTCCTTGGAGAGTCGCCCTTTTGGTCGCTAGTCGGAGCTCCAGAGAAGACGCCATCAGGTGCTGTCTGTTGTACAGTAATCTAGAATTTATCTCCTTGTTCCCGTATATATATTTATGCTCTTGTTGACATATTTCAATTCTGAAACTTAGAATATCTCGTATATATGTTGCAAATCAAGTTTAACATATCTCAGATGTACATATATGTGTTATTTCTTCGTATCAACTTTACAAAAATTATTGAATTAATAACTGTCACATATATATATTAAGGTTGTTTTGCTCTGATGTATATTCGTACTTATTCAAAGATATATTAAAAAAAACCACCTCTGACTATATATTTTCCTGACCTCAGAATACATCATGTAATGATTAATCTGGGATATTAGTGAACTTTTGGGTGAATTTGCAATACCCTATTTTTTTTAAGATGGAAAGCCAACAACCCTGTCATTATTATTTATCCTCTGTTTTGTTTTTACTAGTTGTATGTGATCCGAACATAATTAACAGTTAATTAACCAAACTAATAACTAATTCAATAATGAAACTCATGGTGATTTACTCAGTGGCCGGTTTAATGGCGCCTTCGCTGAGATTAGTAGATCTATAATGTTAACCAAAATTGCACAATTTAGCGAGAGCGGTCGATTTAGTGGATATTTAGCAAAAATAGCGAGCATTTGTGCTAATTTAGCGAAAACTGATGGACTGGTACCAAACAGATTTTGTACCCTGACATGAGGGCATAATCATACCGGACTGGTACAAATGGATTCTGGCATGCTCTGGAGCCTGATCAGATCTCTACCGCTCTCATTTTCCAATTTGTTTCTTTCTATGTTTTACCTTTTAGGGACTTCAATGTAGTTTTGATTTACATTTTATTTTATTTAATTTACAATTTTACTCAACTGTTTTGAGCGAATTGCACTTTCTTTAATCTGTGGGTACAAACTTTATAACTGAAATTATTAATTAAATGAGGACAAGACCCATATTTTGTCGCTGCAAAAAAAAAAAAAAACATTTAACTTTCTAATTTTAATATAGCAAATTTTCTTAAACTTGATATTATGATATGAATTTATGTTTTGAGATTTATTGGTTAGATATTCATGACATTAAAAATAGTTGAAAATCTTGCTACCGCTATGGGAAATATATACTGCTATCAGCCTGTTATTGGCTATTTAAATTTTGAGGAGAATTGCAATGTTACATGTTCCTTTTCATATAAAAATTTATTCAGTTTAGTACGTAGGGATTCCTTCATCTGCTACTGTCAATTTTATTAATTTCATTTTTTGGCGTTTTGAACAATGAGAACATGTTATCAATTATGTTATCTGCATATATAGTGACTATTTAAATTTAATATCACTCATTAGGTGGGCTCCCTCTAACAAATGATCTCATTCTTTGAAACCTGCCTTACAAAAAAAAGAGATAGCAGTAGGGTCATTATGTATATAGGTTTCATCTACACTAACCAAATTAATTTATTTGGTACATTCAACGTACGTACGCATACATATTTAGTTACATTTATTAATCATGCATACTGACTTAAGTTAAAAGCGTTTGGCTCCATTAATTTTCTTCTGCCTTCTACACACCTTTTAATTTCAAACTCAAAGAAAGAAGTGACGGATTGACCAAATCTAAACTGTTCTATAATTTTGTCACGAATCTCAAAACGGACCTTCCGGTCGGGACTAAATCCAGATCGTTGGATCCTCGGCCCCACACGCCCCAACTCTTTCATCCAATAAGTAGGCAGCACTGACATACGTACACTGTCCAAAAGTGCTACGATCTGATGCGTCCATTACTTGTGTAACACATGTCCAACAAGCGCTACTTTACTTATTTTCTTTCCCGCGACACGAAAGCACCCATTGTTATCTTCACCTCTTCATCAAAAATATATTCCAAATTTAAATTACATTTTCATCCGCTTTTTCCTTCAAATGTGCGTTATTTCTTCTCCAACTTTTTTTTTTATAAATATATATAAAATTAAGTAGCCTGACTTGTATTTTATCCTAAAAAAAATTGGCCCACCCCGTCATATATATACTCTACAGCCAGTGACGAACGGAGCTAAGCCACTCCTATAAATTCATTTTTAAATTTTTACAAAAATTATTACTATTAGCTATTTCATAAAATGAAATTACATAACATCGATTTATCTAGCTCTCAATTTCAATTTTATAGTTCCGCCCCTGAGTCTACAGCTTCTTTACTGTACATTAACATTCAATTATATTGTTGTAAGCAATTAACGACACGTAAACAAGGAGTTTGGGATTTTTAGGTTTAGACGCATGAAATATAATAATTTTTCTTTCTCAGAATTGGATAAGACATTTTACTTTTTTGTTTTTGTAAAAGAGAGGCTTGCGGTCTCAAACGTTCTTTACATCTAAAAAATAATTATTTTTTAATAACATATTGTTTATGTATGATTAAAAAATAATTATTTTTTAACATATTGTTTATGTATGATTATAAAATAATTTAAATATAAAAAAATATATGTCTAAATGGAAGGCAACACATGTAGAACAGTAAACATGCAAGTCAAGTCGAGTTAGTCAAAGTTTGAACTCATCAGTTTATACAAGAACGAGCCAAGTTGAGTCAAACTTAACTGTAGTCAAGTCAATCACAAGTCGAGCCACACATAGATCAAAGGTGTTGTGAGTCGTGCGTAGACCATGAGTAACAAAAAAAAAAAATCTTCTTTCAACAAACTGAAAAACGAGTTGAACCAACATGAGCTGAACTGAACTGATCTTGAGTGTGCCAATTATAAACCTTTAACCGAACTGATCTTGAGTGAGCCACATACTACGAGTTTTTTTTACCATCCCTAAACACATCTATGATTTAAAAATTTATTAATTATGAATTTGTGACAATTTAGCAATGATTATCAAATTAATTAATGAATGTACATTAATATTTCTCTAGTGTAATATGTCACATCTTAAGTAACTTCCATTTTGTCAAATAAAGGTTGATTTTGCCCATTTGAGTAGACTTTTATCAGTTCTTTCTCACAGAACAAACGAACTAATGTTGATTTATTTGGGGTTGAATTTGTTAATTAGCATTTAATATCTGTCCGAGCTAGAATGACATTTATTTTTATTACTTCCAATGAATACTTAATTTGGTGGAATAGCACAATTAAATATCCAATAATTAAACCAAACTAGTTCGGATTCTTACATGAAACAACATTGGTTCATAATTAATTGCATTAAACCAACAATAACACGACAAGAAAGCGTCTGATTTCAAAAGAAATAAGTGGTGTGATCTCACTGTAAATTAAAAAAAGAGGTTCCAATTAATACCTCATGTTTTTCATATCTCATCACGCTTTATATTTAATATCTTCGTTTTCAAAGTCTAAATTGTCGATCCGAACCGTTCAACACGATGTCCATATTAAAATATACTTGGAGGCCAAATTTTATAATTTTTTGAAATTTTGTACTATTTTTGTTAAATAGGTAGAAAATTATTATTTTTGAACGGTCCAAAAACAGTAATTTTGTACCTATCTTAAAAAATAGTAAAAAAATTTCAAAAATTATAAAATTTGATCTTAAAGCATATTTTAGTATAAATATCGTGCTGAGCAGTTCGGATCGACATTTTAAACTTTGAAACCCTCCCATTAAAAAATATCCTGAAAATAAGCACAACCTTTAGCTAGCTGATATCACTAGCTACCAAACAACTATATGAATTAAGTGGCTTGTAGAGTAGGTGACATGTGAATGATGTGATCGATAACACTTTCTAATTTAGTTATATTATTATTAGTTTCCAATTGGTCATTGGCTTATATCATCAGCTAAGTGGCATAATTACTTTTCAACAAAGCATATTCGTATTATTATTCTTCATTACAATTGCTAATTAAGTGCAGATAATCTCAGGTCAACCTTCTGAACATATTTAGTTCAACAAAAATATATTACTATGTGACTGCGTATTTTAAAAAGTATAAACAAGTTACGTCAAGGGTGGGGGTTGAATTTGGTAAAATTAATCTTAATTATTTCTAACAAAAGTATTGTTCTTTTAAATACTTAGTTTCTTTTAACATACATAGTTACATGACTTAAAACACGTTTTTTATGATAATACGAAAGTCACACGTGTGCAGTGGCATAGTCATATATAGTATAAGAACGAGAGTCAAGTTACTTCTATTTTTTTAATTAAATTTTTTTATGGATCTTATTTTCTATATAATTTATTGTAAAATGTCATGAGTAGTGTAAAATGATTTTTATCTGCTGTAAAAAAAACTTTAGAGTGAGCCTATGGTGCTATATATGCATAGCACGGATGGCTAGTGTACTACGGCTCAATATGGTACTTTTTAAAATCCTAACTGTCAATCCAACCGTTCAATGTGATAATCATATGAATATGTACTTTCAAACTAAATTTTATATTTTTTTGAATTTTTTTACTATTTTTTTAGATAGGTAGAAAAATCAGTGTTTTCTGAAAATTCTGGACCATCAAAATTCTACCTATCTAAAAGAATAGTAAAAAAATTCGAAAAAATATAAAATTTAGTTTGCAAGTACATATTCATATGGTTATCACATTGAACGGTTGGATCAACCTTTAGGATTTTAAAAAGTACCATATTGAGCCGTAGTACACTAGCCATCCTTGCTATGCATAGCACCATAGGCTCACTCAAAACTTTATATGATTGATTTTTATTTTTGTTTGACCTCCCTAACTTGAAATCTGACTCCACCCTTTCATAGGTGGTCACATATTGCATTATTGTGCAATCTTCAAACATGCCTTAAGTATTATAAATATATATGTGTTGATTGAAACCAAGAAATATTAAATAAATAAAAAAGCAGCTAAGTCTTCATAAGAATAATATTTTTGTCAAACTAATTTTATGTTAAAAATACACATTTTTCCGGTCATTTTTTTCATTATTATATGTTAAAAGCAACTAACTTACTGTTGAAAACAACTAGTTAAATATTTACAGGTGCAATATATATATGTTAAAAATAAAAGAGTAGGGTTAAAATGCCCCATTGGTTTTGTGCCACATCATACCCAAACATCATTATCTCTATTGTCAAAGTCTGAATAATCAATCTAAACCGTTCAACATTCTTCATACTAAAATGTGCTTGGATAACAAATTTTATAATTTTTATAATTTTTCAACTAATTGTTTAGAGAGATACAAAATCACTATTTTTGAATGGTCCATAATCTTCTAAAAATAGTTATTTGTACCTATCTTAAAAAATAGCAAAAAAATTTCAAACAATATAAAATTTTGTATCCAAGCACATTTTAGTATGAATATAATATCATATTGAGCGGTTTAGATCGACTGTTTAAACTTTGAAAAAGAAATAACGATGTTGGAGCATGATGGAGCACAAAACCAATAAGACATTTTAATCCTACTCAAAATAAAAATAAAAATACCGAATACCGAATACATCTCTAGAAGTGAACATTTATGATGTGACTCAACATATTTTCCATTTATTATTAATTCTGCTCCAGATTTTGCTCAACTTTTTGTTACCATCTATAAAAAATATACAGAGTTACCATACTTTATTTAAAAAAAATCTATTCTTATCCGATACGCAGTTATTATTTGTGCACCACCAAAAGGCAGCATACAAGTATTATCAGCGCATATTATATTTCATTTTTTTATGTACAATTTGTCATATTATTTGATGCAATTGGTTGCGTATATAAACATTTTATGTACTGTCTTCTAGAGGTGCGCAGATAATATTACAACAGAGCAAAACGATACTTTCTCATACCAGGCCCATACCTTAAAAACCTTAAAATTATAGTTGGGCCTAATTTAATATGGGCTTTGGAACCAGAACTTTCTGGTCTCTCTCTCTCTCGCGTCTCCGGTCTCCAAGCGAATTCATATCACGCTTAGGGGTGTTCCGAAATATAATCAAAACCCAATAAAAACCGAACTGAACAATACCAAATAAATTTCAATTTATTTGACTGAACCGAAATAGGATACTAATTATAAAAATAAATATATTTTTTTAATTTTTTTTAATTTTTTAAAAGACAAGTTAAAAAAAAATGTTTAGTTCGGTTTAACCGGTTTTAAACCGAAACAAACAATATACATTTTTTAATTTTTTGTAAATGTTTGTTTCCGACAGAGGATGAGTTCAAAAATTACGATTGATTCGGTCTAACCAGTTTTAAAGTTTCTAAACCAAACCGAACCGAATTATTAAACCGATCGGGGAAAGAATTAGAGAAAAAAATCTCACATTACAAATAATTAAAAAATAAATCAAGTAGTAGTTAATAAACTTTAATTAGTCATTTTAATTTTTGGACTAATTAATAAATTAATCAAAAAATTAAAAATTAAAAAATTTCTAAACCACGTACTAGTTAATAAATTTTAAATGACTAATTAAAAAATCTCACAATAGGTTTCAACTTTCAACGGTAGTAAATGATATCTCCAGATAGCTTTCAACTTTCAACTTTCAACATGCAAAATTTTAAAATTTTGCATGTGCACACATGACATCACTCGTGTACAAGTAGATTGGTTCAGTGATTTGAATTTGTTCTTTCAAAACCAATTCGATGAATTTTTGCACGCTAACTTTGCTCTACGAACTGAGTCAAATTAAAAAGGAAATTAATGAAATTAATTTAGAGTGTAAAAATACGCACTGCAGTGTGGTTGAGAAAGAGAGGATCACAGAAGACATGAAAGCATTAAATGTGAAGTGGTCATAGAAATGTCAAAATCAGTAATATTCTCTCGTGTGCGAATCATTAATTTTCGTATAGTTATGGAGCTTTTCACGGGTCAGCTCCAAATTGTCGTGGTCACAAATGGGTGCGTCAAAAGCTACCCTGGAGATGCACAAAATGCTCTCAGGTACCCTATAAGTGGAGCTCATAAAATTTTCAATTTAGAAAACTTAATTCGGTTTCTATTTAGAAATAGAGGGTCTGCTTTAAATTCGTGTCCTAGATAAAAGAAGTGTTTAAATGTAGTATTGAACATGCAGTACCGGTAATGATCCGAATCTGTTTTTTTTATCTATAAAAGTTAATAAAATAATATGTACGGAAATAGGAAAATATTTGATTTGCAACATTTTTAGAAAGATCGGATCCACGGTCCCGACCCAAAGTTTTTGGATTTGGATCATTGGTCCCAATCCATAGTTTTAATATTTTTCCCCATTAAAATTGTACAAAATGAATAAAAAAATATCACAACTTTGGATCTGAACCAATTAATAATCACGATCCAAGAACTTTGGAACGGTAGTGTTATTTCCGACTTTTCTAAAAATATTGTCAAACAAATACTCTTTCTATTTTCGTACATCTTATTTTATTAATTTCTATAGATAAAAAATTATCGATCCGAATTCCACAATGGGTGGGTCAAAATAAGTGCACTGAGGTCTGAGCAGATACATCTCTTCTAGAAGGCAAACCATATAAGTGCCCACAGCTGGAGGTCCGGATCACTATAGTAACTCAATTTTTAACTCGTATAAAAGAAATAATAAATGGAAATTACAAGTATGAGACACCACAAACAATTCCATCATCACAGAAAAAGAGGAAATAATGCAAATTAATTACAAGTAGCTAGGCATATATATTGCTTATTATATATTACATCACATTTATTTCTTACATTTTGAAAAATGAAATTCAAGGCTCAACAACCATGCTCTCAGCTTCTTTCTTGATAGATTGGAAAAGCACCGACGAAAGATATCGCTCTCCGAAACTTGGGAACACAACCTATATCAATTAGAGAACATATTGGCATTGCATTACAACTCACAAGTTGCTATGTAGAAATAAAAATTAAATACAAAAGAGAGTCGGGTTATGGTACTATGTAGTACGGATTGGTATGTACTACACATCAATATTTTGTTTCTAAAGTTCAAAAAGAAAACAGGATCTCCTTATGAAAATATACTTACAGACTAATTAAATTTTTCATATTTTAGAATTTTTTACTATTTTTTTATAGGTAGAAAATCACTACTTTTGAATGTCTAGGATCTTTAGATCAAGTGATTTTTTACCTATCTAAAAAATAATAAAATATTATAAAAAAAATGGAAAATTTGATCTACAAGTACATCTTTTATATGGAGAACATGTTAAACAGTTGAGATCAATTGTTTGGATTCTGAAAATGGAGATATTGATCCATAGTACGGACCAATATCATAAACCTCACTAAAAAAACAACAGTTTGACTTTATTTAACCATTCTTTTGTTCAAAGCGTAATAATTAGGGAACTAATTTTGTTTTCCAACCTTTACAATGATAAATTTTTCTATAAAAGCAAATATAGAAATCAAATATTTATACAATTTTATTTTTTGCAGAAAGAGTAAATCACTTACAACAAGGAGTTTTCCCTCGTTTTCTGGTTTCTTGGCAAGCTTAATTGCAGCAGCTGCAGCAGCACCAGATGATATTCCAACCTGCAATCAGAATTGCACGTAAGAACAGTTCCAGATGCAAAACCAAAGAGTGTCATGTAAATCCATAGATACATTCCAAAGAAAAAAGAGAAAACATATACCAGTAATCCCTCTTTCAAAGCAAGGGTTTTCGCCATCTCAATTGCTTCCTCACTCGAAACCTAACAACATCCAAAAAAAAATAATAATAATAATTAAATGCCCAGTGATAAAACAATATATAATCGATATTGGAAAAAGTATATGAAATAAATTGGAGGTACATACCTGAACTGCTTCATCAATAAGATCAACAGCCAAAACACCTGGAATAAAACCTGCTCCAATTCCTTGAATCTTGTGTGGACCTGATTTGCAATTGGACATAACGGGTAAGGATATGGGTAAAGGATATTTCATATCCGTTACCCTAGGCGGTAATTATTAAAAATAAAAATTTTAAAATTATATATAGATATATATATATATATATATATATATATATATGAAGATGATACATGATTTGATATAGTTATTCATTGCCCATATTTATCTATTCAATGGCACCCTTTTATCCATTTACCCTTAACGGGTAATGGTATGAAAATGCTTCCACCCGACCCATTTCATACCGGTTGGCATCCCTATGAACAGAGTGGGAAATTCAAATTTGATTTTCCTAGGCATCTATTATCAAATGCTTTTTCAAACATTTTAAATTATAATGGAGTTTAAAAAAAATGTAAATTACGGGAATTACCAGGTTTTCCACCCGACAAGACTGCACTTTCCACTGGTTCAACACCATATAGCTTCACAAATAAAGAAAGTTAAAAAATTGCCAAATCACCTAAATTTGAGTAAGTTCACAATTAAATAGGAATAAAGGTAAATAAAAAACTAACCTTGACATCAGGGTTTTGCTCTTTAAGATACCTCCCTGCTCCAGTAATGGTACCACCGGTACCAATTCCAGAAACAAGACCATCAACCTTGCCTCCAGTTCCCTTCCATATCTCCGGTCCAGTTGTCTCGTAATGTACCTAAATCAACAAAAATTAGAATTAAAATTAAGGTCCCAAAAGTAAAAATTAGAATTAAAATTAAGGTCCCAAAAGTAAAAAATTATAAATCAAAACTCCTGAGAATTTGAACAATTAGTACAATTAAATGTGTAATAACCAAACTTGATCCTAAGCTGACTTCAGACATATCTAACTTGTAATCAATAGATGATCCGAATGTGAAGTGCCAAAACCCGAAACTGACTTGAAATCCAAAATACTTAACTATCAGAATTTCCCATATGGCCTATGTTGAATTTCATAAATTCTGAGGAGAAAAGATATTTGACTGTATTCTGTATGTTCTTTCCAAAGTTCCCTAATTGCTATTTATATTACAAAGGCTCTTGTTAGCCATTTATTGTATCATTGGACCCTATTTTAATTTTGGTATGCATCAGTACCAGTGTACCAATGTACCGATTAGTTTTATTTCTAAATCAGATACTGGTGCTTAATTTCTAATTATGAAACGCATCAGGTTGGGTCGGATTGGTAGGTTTTTTATTCAAAGTAAAAGTCTGACAGGATTAAGAAACACTTAACCAAGACCTAACCCTGGTAAATCTAACAAAACTGTCAGAATCTCTTTGATTCCAAGGTTCTAACAACAGCCATTTATGGCTAATTTGATTCAGGTGGATTCTCACCAAGCGATAGATCGGCTCAAAAATTAAAGAAGACAAACGGTTGACCCAACAAGTTTAAAAGATATGCATCAACTACTGGGCCATAGCCCTTCTTTCAAAACACAAGGAGTGAGGCTATCATACTATGCATACAAGCACAGATTGGTCTTTACTATGGATCAATATCTTCATTTTCAAAGCTCAAATAGTCAATCTGAACCACTCAACATGATCTCCATATGAAAATGTACTTGAAGACTAAATGTAAAAAAATTGTACCTTAGCTTGTTTTCATATGGAAATCAGGTGGAATAGATCATATCGACTGTTTGGACATTGAAATTGGAGTTATTGATCCATAGAACGTACCAATCCATGCTATGCATAGTACCATAGCCTCACTCAAACATAAATAACAGAAACAAAAAATAAAATTGTACCTTGGGATTAGCAGCATTCTCAAATTGCTGAAGGATGTATGAATTCGGTGTTTTTGCTGCCAATTCCTCGGCCTTAACCACTGCTCCTTTCATACCGAGAAGTGGGTCTGTGAGTACCAACTCAGCACCAAATGCTTTCAAAATGATTCTCCTTTCCATACTCATAGAGGCTGGCATCGTCAAAACAAGCCTATACCCCTTTGCTGCGGCCATGAATGCAAGGCCTATTCCGGTGTTGCCACTTGTCGGTTCAATCAACACACTCTGTGCAAAAAAAAAAAAAAAAATTGTCAAATTACTTATTTGACCCCAATCCCCAAATGTCCTTGAAAAAAGATTTAGAAATAATTTTCTAGTTCTGAAAACTCATCAGAGCTATAAACTGTATAAATTAGTCAGTGCTTAATTCCTTTGCTAACAAAAAACTGTATATTGAGCAACAGAAATTTGAATAATTATGGAACTGAGTTCATTCTTTGCTGTTATAAAAAAAAAAAGTTTAAGTGCTATAAATATTATAATTATGTATTGAATCTATGGAAATAATCATTTAAGATTATAAGCAATACTAAAAAGAAAAAAATTACCGAATTGCCCTAGAGATTATTTTTCAAGGTTGAGGTATTTGCAACCTTGATATGACTTTTACATAAATTAAGTGATGTATCTGATGATTTCTTTCATTAGTTGTAGTATGAGGAAAATATAAAATAATTATTAAAATTAAAAGTTCAGGTAATCATTTCTCAAGTTTAATCAGCAAAAAATGTCAAAGTCAAATAGTTGTTTACTATTTTGTCCCTCAAAGACTTGCCAAGAGCTTTAAAATATCTTAGAAGTTCAGAAAGTACTGTTATGATTTATGAAAAAATATTGTTATATCTTATCTAATACAAACATATTAGCAAAATGCCAAATAGCAAGCACAAAATCTTTTATAAAAATCGAAAATTGATCTTATTTGGTCCCACATCTAATTGTCTTATACAAATAGAGATAAGATGATTGAACAAGTCAAATCTCAGCAAACACTAACAGGCCAATAGCAATGTTTCATTTTCTATGTAGGTCACATCAAGTTGTTGAAAAGTCAAGTAATACAAACAATAGTTAAACAGTAGGCTGATTAAAATCTACACAATTTTACAACTTAACAAATTTGACTTGTGTTTGACTACAATTCTCAAGTATAACAAATTATAACCAAATTACAAAAATTAACTAGATTAGAAATTTACATACCACTCCTGGAGTAATTAACCCTTTCTCCTCTGCATCACTGATCATGCTATACCCAATCCTGCCCCAATTTCAACCACACATAATCAATCTTAAAATCAAAATTAAAGAAAAATATAATTTTTGAAAAAATTCCAAAAAGAATATAATTTTTGAACTACCTATCCTTGACACTGGAGCAGGGTTCCATCATCTCCAGTTTCGCCGCAACTTTAGCTACACATCCCTCTGTGACCTTGTTAAGATACACCAATGGCGTATTCCCAATCAACTGAAATTTGGAAAGTGATTAGTAAAACAAGAAGGGACTGAAATGTAAAAGAGAAGAGATTAGTTACCTCAGTGACATCCTTAGCGATGCTGGTGCTTGCTTCACCCATGGATCAATCAAATTGCTACAAAAATTATTAAAAATTGTGAATCGAAATGAACATGCATCGAAAAGCGTCGAGATACAGAGAGAAAAATCAGAGCAAGAGAAGATGAATCCGTACCTATTAGAAACTGTGAACTTGATTTGGTACAAAACCAAGGGAATTTCAGTGAAAATGTGTTTTTTTTTTTTATGTGAAACCCGTAGGCATGAAATGTGTTTATATAGAAGAAGGAGAGAAGCTGGAATTGGGAGAGAATTCATCATGGACATGGTCTATTGCCGTATTTCTTGCAACACATAATGTTTAGCCGAATAACAGTTTGTAGTCGAATTCATTTCACCCAAGTCCTAAGCTAACATGCTATTTCTGTTTGTATCTGGACCGTCCAATCAGAACCTACACGAATATTCAAGTACCTCGATTCTGATCGGACAGCCGATATGGTCTTCAAATCACGTTTGGTAACTCAAATTTTCAGTTTGAATTTGGACGGTCCGATCTGTTCTGGCACGAATATTAAAGCCTTTCTGTACACTCCAACTCGGGCCGGATTGGTACCAAATTTCAGGAGAATATTTTACTTGTATTTTTGTGTGCACAAGGTTCATTGAACCGGGACGCTATATAGCAGCGTTGTTCTTTGTCCCGACGCGGGTTTACGACAATTGTACTAACGAACCGCTTTTGTTTGTTATAGTTGTTTATGTTTTTTTAATAACAGAAAAACAAAGGAAAACCAAAAACGAGATTACCAAAAAATTACAAAATTGGTATGTTTGCGATTCTTGTTTTCATTAAAAAGAAATTTGGTTTTCGTTAACAAAAAAATGTCAAAAAAAAATTGTGTGACCACTAAATACTAATCGTATTACATTTACAATTGTACTACGATCTTTTTAATTTTAGAATCTTCTAATTTTAATTTATTTTTAAGGTAAGATTTGCATAGTGTATGTTTATTTGTTTTGTCGCTTGTGTGTCATATTTTAACGTTTTTACGGTTACAAATCTACATGAAACTATAATTCAAGAGGAAATTTCATGCATACCTCTCAAAATTCGGAAAATTATGTTTTTTTCTTCTAAAATTTGTAATAGCATATCTACCATTTTAAATTTTAAAAACTTGAAAAATTATTTAATTTATAAAGTTTTAATTTTACTCTTTATTACAAAAAATAAAAAAATGTAGCGTAAATATAGAATAAAACTAGGTGTTAATAGTAAACTGGAGTAAACTTTTATTGTAGATTTCACAACTGTATTTTTTTTTTCCGCAACTGTTTTGACTCCTGAGAGGGTTATCCAAATCAGAAAGAGGGAAAAGTTGTTTGCACCTGGAACATAAAAGGAACATTTGTAAAAGAGAAAGAGAGTTACTTTAGGTTTGATGGATTTCAGGACTGTCGATCCGTTTCAAGATCTGTGCGCTTTGTTTTAATATTTTTGTGCACTCGCGTCAATTATTTAGTGCCTATTTGGAATGAAGGGGCTAATATTAATGTGCTTTGAAATTCACGTTTAAATGGTTCAAATTTTGTACAAATTCATTCGAGATATTTCAGATAAGATTGTTTATTAGTTTGGTTCAGTTAAAGCTTAATTAAAATAGGAAAACTAAATTTTTAATCGGTTATCAAAATACAACCGAACCAACCGAAATAAACATATCAACCAAATTAAAACCGATTTGAACAAACCAAACTAAATTTATGTTTGTTTGGTTGAACAAAAATAAGAAAATTTATCATAAAAATATACATTTTCTTGTTAATTTTTTGAATTAATTTTTTAGAGAAATTCAAAATTTGTGTTTGGTTTGGTCTTACCGGTATTAAAACGAAACAAACAATATACATTATGTTGTAATTTTTTATTTTGTATTAAATGTTTGGATCAGACGGGGGATGGGTTTTAAAAATTTTGGTCGTTTCGATCTAACAAGTTTTAAAGAAAATTTACGTACACTAAATAGAAATGAACTATTAAACTGATTTTAAAAAATTAATTGAACTGATCTATTTAACTAGAAAAACATAATCGTTTAAACTATACTATCTCGGTTCAGTTCAATTTCAAAACCGATTAAAGTAGATGAACACCACTAATCTCAGAGGATGCGAATTGAATGTGCTCCGGGTGTATATGTCCAATGATGAATACAAATGGAAGAATATTCTTGAAGATTGGAAAATTTGCACCGCCATTCCTTCTGAGACTATTGCACTTTGCTCCTCTATTTTATAAGATTTGCTTTAATGTCCCTTAATTTACAGTAAGCTTCTACTAAGTTAAGATAATACTTAATTTATTAATATTCTCTGTTTTTAAAGAATGAGGGGATGAGGAATTGCATAATGTAAAATTGAAAATTTGGAAATTGTAAAAACTATTTCAGATTATTTTACTTCATTTGTAAAAACTAAATAGTGGCAAAGTACACCTAAAAAACATTTAATTTAAAATTTTCCAGTTCAATTTTTCTAAATGTTTGGTTCAGTCAAGTCTTTTTAATTAAATGTACATACACTCTGTCTACGGGCCAATTTGACAAAAAAAAAAAAATGTACATACAATCAACAACCCAATATATATATTAGTTTAAGTTTAGAATTATTAAAAGAGAGATGCTAACAATTGTTGGAATATTTTTCGAATTGTCTCCAACTAAAATATTTTGTTTTGTAAAGTGCTGATAAATCTAAATTACAAATTTTGTGTCATTTTTATCAATTGATATTTTTTTTAAAATTGATTGCCAAGAATAATTTTTTTGTAAATGGCATCTTTTTTTTTTTTGTTATTTTTATAACAATAGACGTGGAATCTTGATCCCACTAATAAACCTTAGCAAGTAGAAATAGCATTTTATTTTGTGATCCCACTAATAAACCTTTTCAAGTGGTCATTATTTTTTTTTTTTGAGGTATTTGACTTCAATTAATTGTGATCTTCTTGTTCGGTTCAATTTCTTTTTTAAGGAAAAAATTTAAAAATCCTACAAATGTTGTAAAATCGGAAAGTTATTTTAAAGTGAAAGAAAATGTGGAAAATTATTTGAAAATATAATTATTTTTTATTGGAAGGTGAAAGTATTATTGTGCTTTGAAAAATGGCTACGATAAAAATGGCGGAGTTAAGGACTTGAAAATTTGGTAGTATACTTAGGAAATAATAATGTTAAAATGTTCATATTTGAATTAAAATAAAAGAGTGAGCCTATGGTGCTATGCATAGCACGGATGTCTAGTGTGCTACGGCTCAATATGGTACTTTTTAAAATCCTAACGGTCGATCCAACCGTTCAATGTGATAACTATATGAACATGTACTTGCAAACTAAATTTTATATTTTTTCGAATTTTTTTACTATTTTTTTAGATAGGTAGAATTTTGATGGTCCAGAATTTCAGAAAACACTGATTTTTCTACCTATCTAAAAAAAATAGTAAAAAATTCGAAAAAATATAAAATTTAGTTTGCAAGTACATATTCATATGGTTATCACATTGAACGGTTGGATCGACCGTTAGGATTTTAAAAAGTACCATATTGAGCCGTAGCACACTAGCCATCCGTGCTATGCATAGCACCATAGGCTCACTCAAAATAAAATGTATCTATGTATTTTATCCTTTTATGTGATATCAAAATAAAATTATATACATCCTTAATAGAAGGTAATATAGTAGGTAGGGGCGTTCAAACGGTCGGTTCAATTGAAACTAAAATAAAATAGACAAACAAAAAAAAATGAAATTTACAATCAATATTTTATCTGTCTATATATATTTATGTTTTCTGATACCATAATAGGAAAATGAAATCTTAAACGTCAAATAAATACTTTTCATGAAAAATTAAAGCTCCTTATTGGTGCTTATTGATTACATCTACATCTGTATTGCCAAAATATCATCCAGAAATTGATACCTTATCCTCTAAGATATCTCAAATTTTGTATTTATCTAAAACAGAACAACTTTTTTTTATGTCTATTCAGTATCAAAATGCAGGAAGCTAATATTGTTGTACTTTAATATTATTTTACGGTCCTGATTTTCCACAATTAACTCAAAATTAATGTGATTTCCCCGAAATTCCACCAATTCATATTTGTCTGACTAACACAATCATACATATTCTAATTGAGGTTGAAAAGTGAATAAATAAGTGTTCACTAATTTTAAAAATATCTAATAGTATGTATAATATTTAGGGGCTATATATACACAATTCATATTTGTCTAACTAACACAATCATACATACTCTAATTGAGGTTGAAAAGTGAATAAATAAGTGTTCACTAATTTAAAAATATCTATTAATATGTATAATATTTAGGGGCTATATATATGTAGCCAGCTGCCAGCCCTGTTTTCCCTCAAACGCTTAATTGAGAGCAAAGCCTGATCGTAGGAAGAGGCCGGTCTGGATCAATAATGGGCTGCATATTTTTGGGCCGAGCAGTTCGATCGTCAAATTAGGTCCACTGGTGTTGCACATGATTCGACTAAACTTGTAGCATGCACGCACAAGTAGTCCACGAATCCATAACCTCTACGGTAGATGACCGTATACAATATATACTCTCAGCCGGGCCGAAGTCACATGGATGCCTATTTAGAAAATGGGGGGTGCTTTGATATTTGTGCAGGACTAAAACCAACAACTCAGATCTCAGTTTACTCACTGCGGTATTGCACCGGATCTGAATTCTAATTCGACAATATTGAGGTGAATCTAATAAATATTTATTTTCAATACCAACTTTGTATCCCCTCTTTTTGCATGGCGCGCCAAAATATTAAGAACATAATAATGAACAATTAAAGAAACCTACTACATTTACTACAAATAATTAATAATGATTAATCAAATACATTTTCTTTAAGAATTGAACTTTTTTCTTATGTTTCTTCTAACATACATATACCAAATAAACATCAATCAGATCTGTACACTGTAAATAATTAGTTAAAAAACGAAAGTTATCCCCGTTTGGAATTTTTTTACTATTTATTAAGCCACTTTAGAAATCGCTGATCTGGTGGTCCACAGTAAAAACAGTAAAAATTTCTGGACCACCGGATCTGCGATTTCCAAAGTGGCTTAATAAATAGTAAAAAAATTCCAAAAAATGTAAAATTTGGTCTCCAAGAACATTTCAATTAGAACATGTTGAACGGTTCGGATCGGTTGTTTGGGTTTTGCAAATTGAAAAAGTGGCCCGAATTAAAGAGGGTGTTTTAATTTGCAAAGCACCGTAGCCTATCTCTATATATATATACAAAACATTTTTGTAGGAATAGTACCTAAATGTAGGCGAAACCTCCCTTTAGCCCCCCAATTCATAACTGCACCCCGCAAAAATCATACCATCGTAATAATTATAAAACAAACAAAATGCTACAAAATAGAAGTAGAAAACTAACGAGATGGAAAGAATTGTCTCTCACAGGGGCCTATCGTTGGAAATTGGAATGCTACCCAAGGAAGCCATCTCAAAATCTCTATCCTTGCTTTCTTCAGTTAATAAGGTCTCAGTACTTTTGTTATCCATTTCTTCCATTGAAGTTTCCAAATCCAGGCTTTCCTTGAGCTCAGAAGCTACTTCAGACATGGTTGGCCTTTCAGAAGAGGTGAACTCTGTGCATCTACATGCAAGATCTGTAACCTTCCACACTGAGTTTATGTCATACTTGTCTTGCATTCCAGGGTCCACTATGCTTTCGATATCTCCTCCGGATAGTTTTTGACGGATCCATCGTACCAAGTTAACTCCTTCTACACCCGCGTTAGTAGGGGGCTGGCCAGTGATGATTTCTAAGAGAACAACTCCAAAACTGAACACATCGCTCTTGGCACATAGCTGGTTCGATAAATAGTACCTGAAGATGCATGCCAAAGTTAGTTACTACATCAGAAAGATTTGGAATCGTCCAATAGAATCAGTTTCTATTTGTCAGAAAAAAAAAAATATTAATTATCAACAAATCAGTTTTTGTATTAGATTATCATATGTTTTTGTCCAATAGAATCAGTTTCTATTGGATGGAATTTTGAAAATGAAATTTTTTAAGCGAAAACACTAGCTGTTCAGTACATCGTGAAGTACCAAATCATACTTATATATATATACCTACATACATACATACATACATCCATACATACATACATGCATGCATACAAATATATTATTTTCCCAATTTCAATGTCATTTGTCATGGTTGTCAAATAAACTGTGATGTTGAGAAAACAAAATAAAAAAGATGGAGAGTTCATAGACAAAAGAATGTCTTACTGGGGATCCACATAACCAGGAGTGCCTATTATTCTGGTTAAAACATAACTGATTGCATCATCGTCAAAAGTACGGCAGAGCCCAAAATCGGCAATCTTTGCCTCGAGTTTTGCATTTAAGAGAATGTTGGTGGTCTTGACATCCCTATGGATTAGTGGTGGATTACAAGCCTTATGCAGATACTCCAACCCTTCGTTACAATATTTCAATCAACTCAAAATGTTGTCAGTAATTTATTTACATTTAAAGGACAAGAGCTGGAGACACAATTATATGAAGAACTACAACACAAAGGTTGCAGTAAAGATTATGACACTCAGATTTAATAAGAGTCATAAGATTTAACTGTTATTCGATTTACTACAATAAATTCTTTTCCAGGATATATTTTTCTGAAAATGAATGGAGAGAAATTACGACAATAATTTATTTTATTTTATTATGGATTAGAAGATGCTTTTGATAGATACCTAGTGCAGACTGATATGCAATTCTAAGTCGCTGCTTCCATGTAAGAGGCTTTACATCATCTGTTATTTGACGACATTTGTTAGCTTAAGATTCTTCACTCTGTAATAACATAATAACATCAAATTTGATCAATTGCACACAATCAATATCAAGATGAATCACCTTTCAGTTTTTGTTCTAGATTTCCTTCCTGCATGTACTCGTATACAAGCGCCATGCAATTTCCATCAATGCAGTAGCCCATTAGGTTGACCAAGTTCTTGTGATGAACTCTTGCCAGGTTTTTTGCCTATATAGAATTTATAAAGAAGTACATACCTTTAACTTCTTATAACAATGGACCTTTTAGTTGTCGATTGAACAATTATTATACTTCAGAGCTTTGTATACCCACTGTAACACCGATACTTTTTGAATGTATTAAGAGAGTTGTGTATCAGCAGTGATTACCTCAGACACCAACTCCTCAACCCCCTGTGAGGACGAATTAGAGCGCATCTTAACTGCAACCTGAAATCCATTTTCTATGATGCCCAGGTACACACTTCCAAATCCTCCATTGCCAATATTCTCCTTAAAGTCGTTTGTAATTCTCTTGAGATCATTGTAACTGAATTGACGATTATCGATATCCAGAAAACCTTGTGCTGCTCCAGGGATGTATTCAAAACTTTCATTTGGCTTTGGGACGATTGATTTGTTACCTGTATATAAAATAAAGAGATGTACATTCAGAGACTTCATTCTAAAAGCATGTATACATAACCGGCCTTTTATTGTAAGTAGTTAGGCATTTTTACACTAATAAAAAATGAGTATTAAATTTGAACATTTATTGAAGCTGAATCTAAAAATCTTGGTAATTTGTACATAATTGCCTTTGTTTTTCAGCACTAAAATAAAGAACCAAAAAGCAAGAAGAAATTCTTTTAAGCCTAATAATAAATTCAATACAAGAAATATATATAGACTTTTGCTGGTTATGACGACTTACCAATAGGTGTGTTCAAGCGGTCAGTTCGGTTAAAACTAAACTAAAATAGTCAAACAAAAATTTTATTCAGTTTTAAAAATCTAACCGAATCAACCGATTAACAACCGAATAATTTTATTTAAACAAATTATTCATCACTTTTAAACTTGTCAACCGAATAATGACCGAACAAAAAAAGGGAATTAAATTTAGGTTTGTTTGGTTGAACCAAAATAAGAGAGATTAAATTTTAAAAGATCGAAATTCAATACAAACACAAATATATAAAATAATCATAGAATGAATTATCAGGGTATATATTAGTTGGACCGAAATAGGAGTGAATAAACCGAACCAAATATAAAAAAAAACAAAATAATTCTTGTAAATATCAAGTAAATTTTGGTTTTTTTGGTTGAACTAATTAAGAGAGATTAAATCAAAACAAACATAAAACATTGTAGTAATTAAAAAATTCAACAGAATCGAACACCCCTAATTACACCATCATCTTTTTAGGTTTTGTGGGTAACCAAAATTACATATTTCAGTCTTTTCTTTTAGAATTTTGTTCATCCGACATTAAAAATTCTTGGTGCAAATTAGTGTGGCTTAATAATCCACCGATTAATCACACATATCATCTGTCATTATAAAAGAAAAAGAGGGAAGTTATTTTGTTAATCAAGAAGGGAAACAAGGACGTCAAAAGACAAAACTTACGCTTCCTCAACCAAAAGACAGTTGAAACGACAACTGCAATAACCATCAACGGGACTGCCACTGCAATTGATATTATCTTCTTCTTCTTAGAAGAAGGAGATGGAGTTGGAGTCGGATTTATACCTTCAAACCTAACATGCAAAAGATTAAAAATTAAAATGCCAATGAAAATTTATTAGTTGAGTCATCAAAGTTATTTTTAAAACGAAAGCTAACATGTGAATTATGCAATCCTTTTACATCGCTCTCTCAACCAATGATGCATGCCTACTTACCGGCTCCTCTCTCTCAATTGTTGGATATATATGTTTTACAAAATCATATGTACATTATATATATTTGTCATTCTACAAAATCTAAGTGTGGAAATAAATGAAGAAATATTGTTACCTGTATGTTAGACTTCCATTCTCTTGTTTTTTCTGAAGCCGAGGAGGAAGGTTGGTCGAAATCTTGCTATTTCCTCTTATATCACTGAAAAATCAACAAAACAATTATGAAATGCTTTTAATCGGAACAGAAACCAGATATTAACGTTTATTACTTTTGGAATGCATACAGGTATGTAAGAGCTGTTAATTGGTCTAGAGAACTAGGAAGAGCTCCAGACAAATCATTGCTAGATAAATCCCTGAAAAAGTAGTAAGCAGCAGTAATTAGTAAAAAGATGCGATACAATTGTTCTGATGTTTTACAATAATTTTCTTATATTTTGCAATAATGGCGCAATATATGAAATTTATATGGACATTTTATTTGAACATTTGTTTCTACTAATAATATAATCTAAACTTTGTAATTTTTTTTTTCTACAAAATTGCTTATTAAAAAATCTTAGTTTTCAGTCCAAGATGCGTAAACTTTGGTGCTAGTTGGCAATTTCAACTTATACAAAATGAAAATATATATGAGTGCACTTCCACTGTCCTTCAGTGCGGGATCAACTACGAAAATGATAACATTCGAATGGTATGTTTCAACGTGCATTAGTAGATAAATATATAAGGGACAAGTATCTATTAGATTGGTTATGGACAGTCCGAGTGTTGCCATTTATAGTGAGGTGCCATGGAGGATGTAAAGTTTATACAAAATATTAAGTACTTAATCTTTGAACGAAAGCACTTACAAGTGCTCAAGAGCAGTTAGATTCCCAATGGAGTCACTTAATAAACCAGTCAAAAAGCTAGACGATAGGTTTCTGAAAAATTAAAAGAAATAGTTAAATAGATAGTGATAATTTGTAGCTTGTGATGACCAAATTGTTTTTAAAAGACATAGTTCACAGGGCTCACAAGCCTGTAATCCTTGTAATGTTGGAGGAGTCGGTGTTGCAATTGATACCAGCCCATAAGAACTGTGTAGGAAGACAAGGATCACCATTCCACCCTTTTGTAATATTGTAGTACTTCTTGACACTATTAATGTCAGCAACTGCATGTAAAAAGACTTGAGTCACCTTGAAAAATCAAATTCTGAGATATCAAATATCAAGCAATCCACTAATTTTCAAAATATTATAAGCATGTAGAGTTCTAAATTCTAATTAAGTGTTACTGCTTGTTACTATAATTTTACTTTCTTTTTTCAATTCCATTTTGTGTAGATTAAAGGGAGTTTGTCTCACACTTACTGTATTACCAGTTTGAGACAAACATCAATGAATTAACATCAGAAAAGGATATAATAGTGTAGTACAACCAAGTTTTTGTAATTATTATGAGCATTGAAAACAACCATCATGGCCCCCTTGCCAGTTTGCAAGAATTCTTAACTTAATGTGAAAATAATTATGAGTTGTCACAAGTACGTTCTATTAATTTAGCATTAGTAATTAATTTGAACTGATGAAAAACTTACCATCTGCACCATAAGTGGGTATCACGACAGGATATACTTTATACAGTTCAAATGCATTAAGTAGAGGCGGAAGAGTAGAATTTGAAGTAGCCACGAGTGAGACAGTATAATTAGTAAAACCTGAACTCGAGTGAGCGGTCCATAAGGGACGGGAAGGCTCCGGAATAATTGGTTCACGGAATTGCCGAATTCCATTGACAAGTATATCAAACTCCCTTCTAACAGTTAATGATGTCTGGATGTCATTAATGTGAAGAATGAAATAATATTTGGTGGAGTTGTCATTGCTACTCCAATAGATGTTAAGGGGTTGTTCGGTACTTGAAGTGGTTGCAGCAGTCTGCATAACAAGAGAGGGGGTTTGAAAGTCTGGGTCAGGTTCTACGGTGGAGTTTGTTGAGATCTCTTTCCATCCATTGTTGGTGTAATTCCACCACCACCGGTCATTGATATCATCAGGGTACCTATATTTTGGTGTAAATTAACTGAGCAATGGAGGAAGAAAATAGAGTATTGCAGTAATATAAGTTTTTTCAAAGGAGGAAATTAACAAGTATGACCATAACTTCACATCAAATTAAGCTTATTCCAACAAACAAAACTGTCTAAAAATATTAACAAACTATTATCAAAATATTACCTAAAAAATAAATAATTATAAAAACTGCATGCTGCTTTATCATTGAGAAGCCAATAATTTTTGGGAATATGTATCATAAATTCATTATTCTGCCACAATATGCAATTAGAATCCTAATACATTTTGCGAATAGTTTGCATGGAAAATGGGTATAACTCATTGACATAGCTGGATAAAATGATCAGATAACTAACTGCAGAAAAGAATTAGAGTCAAGTAGTTGACAAATAGATCTTCTCATAGTTCATAGTTAATAGTACTGACCTTATTAACTCTCGGTTGCCTGATCCAAGATTAGGCCTCCACTTCAAAACTAGTGATTGTTGTGAATTCACAAATTCGTGAGTGCCCTTCAATTGCCTCAAGTATAATGAAGAAATAAAAGGATTGCCGAGATTCTTATTAACCAGACAAACTTGCAAGTTATCAGCGTTAGCAGTGATCATTATTTCAGGATAGAAAGGGTAAACTTGTACTGTATCCCAATAGTTGACTCCCAAATATATATCAAATATAGGGATTTTATGTAGGTTATCATAATTTGCATAATTGAATGTTGCCCTTATAAGATACTTAAGGCCTACTGTCAAGGATCGAATGGTGTAGCAGTTTCGAGTTCCAATCGGAAAATATCTAACAGTGAAATATTCTCTGGCTTGGATATCAGAGGATGAAATCTGGGAATAGTTTCCTGTATCGATGAATTGCTCATCTGAGACATACATTAATCCCGTTCCATTGTCAACATAATTAGAGTTTGCGGGAAGTCCACAGTCAATATTCAGAAAGCCTACAAAATAAAATAAAATTGCCACATGTTATCTTTAACAAATTGATTCAAAGTCAACCTTAACCAATATACAAGTTGTGCCATCGATTCTCTTTTACCCGTTTATTCTACTCACATCTTATTTCATAATGCAGGTATGTATAATTATTTGATAATGCAGGTATGTATAATACATAGAAGAAAAAAGAAATTTGTTATTCCAGTGCCATTGATTCTCTTTTAAATGAAGAAGATTTTTGTAATTTTTTCTGTTAGATGTATAGTTTATGAAACATATTTTACAAAATATTTAATATGGCCTGAGCATAATTAAGCAATAATAAGACTGAAAGTCAAGAATATTTCTATAATTTCTTACATCTAGAAGTATAATTTAATATTTGGTAGGGAAGAGGGGGTGGGCCGGGGGGAAGGGGAGAGGCAATTGCTGTCTGCCTGGAAGTGGCTCCATTGAGGTGCAGTAATATTTTTTTTTTTCTTTTGCATACATGAGTTACTCCAGTTTGTTAATTTATAATATATACAAATATATCATCTACCACATTGTTGGTATAATAATCAGTCTGCATACTCAAATTGATTATCTTCGTTGTCATAAATAATCGCTTTCTTCATTCATAATATATACAAACATAGGTAGATCAAATAAGAGAAAGAGTCCAAAAATGTCGCAGACAAGTGTATATCTATTTCTAGTTTTTTTGGATCAAAAGTTCTTCGGGTTTAGATTTAAAACGGCCAAATCAAGTTATCCAATGTGATTATTACCATGACCAAATTTTATAGATGGCCAATTTATAATTTGGATGTCTCTTTCTTTTTAATTTCCTCTTGATATGAGAAAATAGTAGCCACTGGATGATATAGAATGTTTGAAAATGATTGTGCTCATAATCTAAAAAATTGTAACAAGTACAGAAGATTTAAAAAAAATGGCCTTCTTGAAAATTTGTGTATGTAGTGCAATTTGGAAGGCTCAGAAGTCAATACCAAAATTTTGAACTGATGCACATTAGGTTTGTTCATCGTGTCTATACGAGTGTGCTTGCTATTTAGAGAGAGAGAGAGAGAGAACTTAGTAGCCTCTACCAAGTCATTTTCAAAAAAGAGAGAGAGAGAGGGAGAGAGAAAGAGAAAGAGATAAAGAGAGAGGTGGTTACCTTTAGAATCAAGCTGACTATGAACTCGAATGGTAACTGTGAATACTAGCATAAGAATTATGCGCCACACAACCATTCTTCTCAAGGAGGAAACTAAGATGTTTGTCTCCCCTTGAAATAACTGAGAATGAAGGCTGTTTATTAAGATTAGAAAATAGAATTTGACACCATGAAAGAAAACATTAATGGTTTACAGACCCAAGAAAGAAGAAAGAGATTGGGTCTTCAATTCTCTCGAGCATACCAAGTTAGATGCATCCTCTTCTGTTTGATTTTAAATACATGCTGACTGTTCTGATCTGACGGTTATCCATCTTCTAACTTTTGTACCTTTGATACTCTTTGTACGGGTGAAGAAAGCAATACCCATTAAATTAAACAACTTAAAACTCATTGACTTTTTTATTTTCTACAAAAAACATTAATGTAACTATTAGTATATTATCTTCCTCTGAAAAAAATATTTTATCGATCACTGATGAAAAGTATTTTGAATACAAAAAATGATATCGTTGGTTGAGATCTACTTTATATCATTTTTAATATATATTGAATACAAAAATAGCTCTCTTTCAAAAAATACATTCTGATCATAGTTTTCTGATCTTCCTTTGTATTCATAATGTATTTTTTGAAAGAGAGCTATTTTTGTATTCAATATATATAAAAAATGATATAAAGTAGATCTCACAAAAAGAAAGTCCAATAGTCCATCAATCCATGTTCTTTTTCCCCTGTTGTTCCAAGTGTTGTAAATAACGGTATGCGCTTATCGAACAGACGGAGTACCGCCAAGCGATTAATCGCTATGTGGCCGATTAATAGAAATTATACATACGATTAATCATTTTCAATAAAGTTATGTCTATTTTCACTACTAAAAATGATTTATTTAACTAATCAAACTTATCTAATAAATTTAATTTAAATTAGTTCTATTATTATAACATGACACTACACTCATTTCTATTTAACAGCACATACGCACTTTACATGTGTAAGTAACAGATGTATTTAATGAAAAAGTAAATTTGAGGATTAAGATTTTTCAAATATTAATAACACATTATTTGAAAGAAATAAAATATTCCAACATAAAATCACTAAATTTAGTTTATGATAACAACTTCATTTCATATATGAACATGTCGTTCTAATTGAAAAAATATATCAGTAAGAAAGAAAAATATATGGTATATAAATAATAGAAGAATTAATCAATTTCAAAATAAGTAAGAACAAAAAACATATATAAAAAATATTGAATGTATATCCAAGCACAAATAAAACTACAATACAATTTATGAAACTTATTATCATACACAGTCACAAAAATAAAAAAAGCAATGTGAAAATAAATATTCACTGGAATAAATAGAATTAAACGGTAATAAACGAGAATAAACGGACGATTAAATGGGAATAAACAAAATAATCGACAAATTAATCGGAAGAATTCGCTAACAGACCTCCAATTAGTGTACTCGTAAATGTTTGACCACCGTTAACGATTAAACTCCCGTTTAATCGGCCGTTAAGGCCGTTTTATACAACACTGGTTGTTCCTTCTAATTTGAATTTTAAGAAATTTTGTCAAATATTTTTTTTCATTAGTAATAGTAATGACGCTCAAATATATTGCGAAATTAACTATCTTTTTGAGCCATTTTGGCAAAAAATGAATTTGAGGTAGCCATTTTCCGATTTATTTACCGTTAACGTGTTTTTGAGCCATTTTGACAGGTTTGGAAGAAAGTTGTGTATTTAGGTAAAAAAACAGAGCAAAAATGTCATATTTCGATGAATATAGAATATCTGTCGAAATTGGACATCACATGGAACATACATCACCTCTTACGAAGTACACAACATGCGAAATGAAGAAATGTGAGGAAAATCTCCTATGTACGAAGTCTGTGCAGTAGAAAGCTATGCCGTACGCGGCATCCTCCTAGGCCGCACGAAACTGAGCTGGGCCTTCTAGAAGGCCTGTCTTGCTGAAAGGCTGATCACTCAAAAGAGAGTAATGTTTCTTTCAATATTTATAAACTCGTAAATGCTATCGGTTCGGACTGCAAGCGCACAATCCTATCGAGTAGTATATTCGAGGTCGATCCACAGGGAATATTGGTTCAATGCTTTGAGCGATCGAATCACAATCTTTCGAAAGGCTAGACGAAATCTGTAAATTGAGAGGTGTAGTTGTGATCAATGTAAATTAGGAAGCAATTAAAAATAATTAAAATAAAGATAGAGATGAGAATTCCTAGGGTTTCGGCACACCATTGCCACTCAATCCGTCTTGACAATATATTCCTGTTGCGTCTGATTTCCTGTTGTTGTTTAATGAAAGACACCACATAGGTCATTGCGATTTATGTTACGCAGGAATGACAGATCTTTCACCGAGATTCTACATAGGACACTGCGATTTACCTTACGCAAATGTCTGATCTCTCAAATACCCCAAATTACTACATAGATCACTGCGAATTTCTTTACGCATGTGATAGAATTTGGTACGCGTTTTGTTGGTCTGGTTTATGGTTTCCCCGCTAAGGTTTTCTTCACATAAACCTAATAAATTTCAACGAGGCTAATTCATACAAATAGTTTCTCTTGCCAATAAAGTACTGTCACTACCCTAACGGTCTCAAACTAGATCATTGAAATTAGATGAAGAGATAGTAAATCATAAAAACATTTTGTTTCAACAACAAGAGATCATAAACAACAGAAATATATATATCAAAACATCAAGAGTAACAAGGTTTACTGTCTAGCCCTAAGAAAAGGAACTTAGCCGCGTAACGGCATTGTTACAAGCACTCATCTCTTCTCACTTTAATCAAATCTAACCCTAATTACAAAGATGATCATTCCTTCTGCCCAGGGGCCTTATATAGGAGTGGAGGGACGTGTAGAGGTTGAGTAGGGGCTAAGAAACTGATCTGGAAACAGCTGTCGGCATTTATTCCCCAAGAGATGCCTTCGGATACGGACCGTATTAGGTGATACGGTCCATATTAGTACCTTGGCAGTTAGGGTTTAATGCTTCCAGCGCTATCTCCTGGTATATGCTAGGCCTGGTCCGTATTAGTCAATACTGGCCGTAACAGGGACTTAGTCGATGAGCATCGCTGATCCGATTGACCCGATTCTAGCTCCATTTGGTGTAAAATAGTCCCAAAACCTGTATTCTGCAATAAAACATAAAGAAGGGTGACAGTAGCCTTTTTCTCTAATAAAGTAAACATAAATGTGAGAAAATATGCAAAACCTAAGCCAAAATCCTACGTAAATCATCGTTATTTTGACTCTGATCACGCCTCCCAACTTGAATTGTTGCTTGTCCTCAAGCAATGACATCCCAGCTGGTCAAAGATCCGGTCTAGGTTAAACCATACAATCTCAAGGACTTGTTTAAAAATTAAATTAGGGCTTAGGTTAGGTATAATTGGCATGACAATAAAAATTTAGAATTTTAAAATATTCATGACCTCTCCCTTGAACAATTTATTCACCCCATGATTGATCTCGTTATGCTTACCCTAGAAAAATTATCATTGAACAATTTATTTCACAAATGTCCTTAAAATTGAGAGTATTAATTTCCCCTTTAATTATAAATGGATCCCTTCCAATCAATAGGAATTCTGATGATATAAATTTTGATTTTCCTTCCCAATTGATTGGAGCAAAGTATGACAACTAAGTGTGTTGGTACTTATGACTATTTTTGAAAAATTAAATATATACAAAAATTTAAATTTGGGAGGTTTTCTCGAGCCTATTGGTAACCAGTCTTTCGTAGGCACCCGTACTCTTTTTATCCTCCATCTTTTATTTTTTTTTCTTTTTCTGGATTTTTCTATTTTTTTGGATTTTTCTCATTTCTGATTTTTTGTATTTTTCTATTTTTCTGAAAAATAAAATACAATATTTTTGTGTCACAAGCACCATGATTACACACAATTCCAAGTATTCATTCATACAAGGAATTATTGCATAGTTTCGCTAGGGGTCTATCTATAATAAATGGGTATTTTAAAACACTATCAAATTTAAGAGACTTTGCAAAATGGATAACTCAATAAATAAAAATTCTAGGGTTTGCAATTTTGGTCAACGCTCATGGTTAGCAATTAATTGTTCACTTTGAGATTACTAATTATTTTAAAAATTCCGAATTTTTGGTATCATGGTCAATTGTCTAAACCCTAGCCTAATTCAATTTAAAACAATTCCTATTTGATTAAACTACATGCAAATTATATGATCCTATCATGCAAATGCCTATATGCACGCTAGATAAAAACCTCAATCGTTCCTCCCAACTTATCTTGGTTAAGCCTTGAAAAATGGTCCCGATTGAGTAAAACTGCTAGCGAAAAAATGAAAAATAAGGGTCCTATATGCCATGATCCTAGATACAATGCAATTCCTAAACTAATTTCTTACCCCTACCCCCATGCTTAAATTTTGTATTGTCCTCAATGCAAGAAAATAAACAATTAAGAGAGGGATAAGAAAGATCTCACAGATTACTCGTCGCGAAGGGGTGGTGATGGGGTGAATGGAATCGGTGGTGTGAATGGTATTCCCTTGGAAAGGCAATATTCGTAGAAATTTTCGTGGGCTTTGTTTACCTTGTCCAAGTACTCCTCCAAGTAGCGGGTGCGTTTCTTTAAATTCTCGAGGGTGTTGTTGCCGTAACGCGCGGTTGGACCGGGTTCGCGAGGTTGAGATATGGTTGTCTCTTGTTCCCATCCGGTTGGTGCGGGCATGGAGTTTGCTTCGTTGGTGTTGTCGCGCGGTGGAATGAGGTGGCGTACGAAAGCCATGTCATGATGGTGGATGGATGAGTGGTGTGATGCGCTATGTGTTTCCTCCATGGGCTCTTCGGTTGGTTCCTCCTCGATTGGTTCTTCCTCGTCGCTTTGTGCATCATCTCCATGTACTGATTCGTATCCAAACTGGAATGACCCCTTATCCGTTCCGATATGGAGAGTCATTCCCTCGCCTATTTTCAATGTGTACATTATGTCTCCTGTGTGTGCATTGAAAACCGCTTGCACGTGGTTGTTGTTCACCAGGTAGTTCATGTTGAGGCGGTTGTTGCCGAATACTTCAGTGCAGCCGTCGAGTTTTATGTTGTGGTGGTGTGCAAGGAGGGTTGCATAACAACCCACAGAAACCACGTGGTTATTCTTTGTGTTGGCGGCCACCGAGGTGAGGTGGTGCAAGATGTGGTGCCCAATGTGCGGTTGATGCTTATGGCTCTTCATGCAACGCATGAAGTAAATATCCCTCTCTCGCACTTCGTTGTGTCCTCTCCTGTTGGAAATATAGAATTAGTTAAAAGAATATGAATATACCTTAATTCTATTGATGAAATGAGGCGTGAATCCTTGCGGTATATTTTGCGCTCGTCAATTGCGATCATCTCCCAATAATTTGTGCGCTTCTCCCTTGTGCATACTTCGGTTTCGCCATTTGTGGGGATGGACAGTGCCTTGCAAAATTCCTCCATAGTTATGGCAAATGGGCGGTTGAATAAGCGGTATTTGATCATGTCGCCATCCCATTGTAGTGTTGATAAAAATTCGATGGAGGGCCTCAAGTAGACTCTTGTGGTTCGTAGGCGGTCCGCCAAATCTCATAAATTGATATTATTAAGGGATACTCGCACATAGTCATAGCATCCAAGGACTTTCATGGTGTTAATGCACATCGCCTTGTTGTTCGCGACGGTGCGGTCGAGCAATGTTTGAGCACGGTTAAATTCTTGTTTGCTGTGGAACTTGATTCCCATGGCTGTCGCGAAGATGTTTTCTTTGTCAGATTGAGAATCGGAGGAACGAGGACTGTTGTGTGCCATTTTTCTCTGATTTCGGTCTCTGTTACGGGCCGTATTAGGTTGTTACAGGGTTGATACGGACCTGACTTTGAGGAATTCTGTGGACAGGATGCGAATTTTTAATCTGAAAATTCTATAAAATGGTGCAGGAAAAATGGAAAGTGGATGAAGGGTTTATATGGCAGTGAAAAGGTGTGATGAATGTGCAGGAAGTGCTAGTAGTGGGAGGTTAAAATTGGTTAAAATTCGAATTCTTTTCCTTGGAGCGCCAAAAAATGGAAAGTTGGTTATTTCTGCTCATTGGATACGGTCCGTATTAGTTGATACGGTCCGTAACCATTGTGCGGTTTTGTGTTGAACCCTGTTTTTTCTGCGCCAAGTCCGAGGTAGGTCCGTATTGGAGTGTTACTCCGTATTGGACTGATACAGTCCGTAACAGAGAGTAGAACTTCATGACGGGCTTCGAATTTTTCGACCAAATTCTTTCAGCATCTTCCCCTGTAGATAAGATTAGTAACCCTGTGATCAGTATAATAGTTTAGGATCGAATGAAATATTTTTTTGATTTTTGAATATATGAAAAAGAAAGCAAAAGTAGCCTTGGGTTGCCTCCCAAGAAGCGCTTGTTTAAAGTCATTAGCTCGACTTTCCGATTTCATCCATCGTTTGGTTTATTCCCGAAGGAATATGTCTCCTTATGCTCATCATCTGTTCCTGCGATGTAGTGCTTCAGTCTCTGGCCATTCACTTTGAAATGCCCGGTTTCTTGACTCCATATTTGGACTGCTCCATAAGGGTACACGTAAGTGACCTTGTATGGTCCTGTCCATCTGGATCTCAATTTTCTGGGGAAGAGTTTGAGTCGTGAATTGAAGAGAAGCACCGTGTCTCCTTCCTTGAACTCCCTTTTTCTGATCTTTTTGTCATGGTAGAATTTCGCCCGTTCTTTGTACATCTTTGCATTGTCGTATGCATGGAGTCTCAGTTCGTCTAGTGCGTTCAGATCTAGTAGCCTCTTTTTGCCTGCATCTCGAAGATCATAATTGAACGTTTTGATTGCCCAATATGCCTTGTGTTCTAATTCCACCGGCAGATGACAAGCCTTTCCGTAGATCAGCTTGTAAGGTGTCATTCCGATTGAAGTTTTGAACGAGGTTCTGTAGGCCCAAAGTGCTTCGTCTAGTTTGAGTGCCCAATTCTTCCTGGACCAGGACACCGTCTTTTGCAAGATGTTCTTGATTTCTCTGTTTGAAATTTCTACTTGCCCACTGGTTTGTGGATGGTAAGGAGTTGCCACCTTGTGTGTGACGCCATATTTCTTCAGAAGATTGTTGAATTTATTGTTGATGAAATGCGATCCTCCATCACTTATCACTACTCGAGGAATGCCAAACCTTGGAAATATGATCTTCTGAAACAGCCGTTTGACTACATTTGCATCTGCTGAGGGTGCTGGAATTGCTTCCACCCATTTTGAGACATAGTCGACTGCTACGAGGATATATTTGTTGTTACCTGAGCTTGGGAATGGTCCCATGAAATCAATTCCCCAGACATCAAAAATCTCTACTTCTAGGATCGAGTTTTGTGGCATCTCATCACGCTTAGATATGTTTCTCGTCCGTTGACTTGCGTCACAGTGGGAGACGTAATCCTTAACGTCTCTGAAGATGTCAGGCCAATAAAAACCTGCTTGAAGAATTTTCAATGCTGTCTTTTGGAATGATGCATGGCCACCATATGGCGAGGAGTGGCAGTCATGGATGATGCCTTTCGATTCTTCGTGTGTGACACATCTTCTGTGTATTCCGTCTACACAGAGGCGGAAGAGGTAAGGATCATCCTAGTAGAAATGTTTAGCATTTGCCAAGAATCTCTTCTTTTGCTGAAATGTCATGTCAGGAGGGATGGCTCCACATGCAATGTAGTTGGCCAGATCTGCGTACCATGGCCGTTTGCTTACTTCTACAGAGTAGAGGTGTTCGTCAGCAAAAGAGTCATCGATCGGATAATCATTCTCGCTTGGCTGTCTCAATCTTGACAAGTGATCAGCTACCGAATTCTCCGTTCCCTTCTTGTCCCTAATTTCGATATCGAACTCTTGTAGGAGTAGTACCCATCGGATAAGTCTAGGTTTTGCGTCCTTCTTGTTGATGAGGTACTTGATTGCTGCATGATCTGTATAGATGATGACTTTGAACCTACAAGGTAAGATCGAAATTTATTAATTGCAAAGATTACTGCGAGTAGTTCTTTCTCAGTTGTTGTGTAATTGCATTGGGCTTCATTTAGAACTTTGCTTGCGTAATAGATTGCATAGGGTTTCTTATCCTTCCGCTGTCCTAGGACTGCTCCTACTGCGTAATCACTTGCATCGCACATGATCTCAAAAGGGTGGTCCCAGTCAGGTGGTTGGAGAATTGGAGCTGAAATCAGAGCATTCCTGAGTGTGTTGAATGCTTCGATACATTTTCCATCGAAGATGAACTCGGCATCCTTCATAGTCAAGTTTGATAGTGGCTTTGCGATTTTTGAGAAGTCCTTGATAAATCTTCGATAGAAATCTGCATGACCAAGAAAACTGCAAATGTCACGAACACATGTTGGTTGAGTTAGCTTTTCAATTACCTCAACTTTTGCTTTGTCAACCTCCAATCCCTTAGAGGAAATGGTGTGACCAAGCACAACTCCCTCCTGTACCATAAAATGACAGTTTTCCCAATTTAATACTAGGTTTACTTCTTCACATCTTTTTAGAACTTTAGACAAGTTCTTCAAACATGAGTCGAAGTTATCCCCATAGACTGAAAAATCATCCATGAATACTTCCATTATTTCTTCAACAAAATCTGAAAAGATAGACACCATGGCTCTTTGGAAGGTCGCTGGGGCGTTGCATAACCCGAAGGGCATGCGTCGGTATGCGAAAGTTCCGTAGGGGCATGTGAATGTGGTCTTTTCTTGATCTTGGGGATGAATTGGAATTTGGAAGAAGCCGGAATATCCATCAAGGTAGCAGAAGTACGAATGCTTAGCTAGTCGCTCCAACAGTTGGTCGATGAAAGGAAGGGGGTAGTGGTCCTTTCTTGTCGCCACATTTAGCCGCCGATAATCAATGCACATTCGCCACCCTGTAACGACTCTTGTTTGGAGCATTTCGTCATTATCTCCTTTCATAACTGTGGTGCCTCCCTTTTTCGGAACGACCTGGACGGGACTCACCCAGTTGCTATCAGAGATGGGGTAAATGATGCCTGCATCTAGCAGCTTCAGGACTTCTTTCTTGACCACTTCCTTCAAGTTTGGATTGAGTCTTCTTTGCTGTTCTCGTGAAGGTTTGTGATCTTCCTCTAGCAGAATTCGGTGCATGCAAATGGTAGGACTGAGGCCTTTGATGTCATCGATCGTGTAGCCAATGGCTTTCTTGTGTTTCCTGAGTGTATTGACGAGTTTGCTGATTTGGGTCTTGTCAAGCTGAGAGCCGACAATTACCGGATAGGTTCGGTTTGGGCCTAGAAATTCGTATTGTAGGTTGGGTGGAAGAGGTTTAAGCTCGAGTTGTGGAGGAGAGGTCGCCTTTTCCTTTTTCTTATCTTCGCTACTAACCGTATTGGGGAATACGGGTTGTAGGATTTTGGACTCGGGAATTTCTTCTCCTTTTTCTGTGACAGTAGTGCAACTTGCGCAAGTTTCATTATAAACCTCGTCAGGTTCAATGGTGATATCTTGTTCAGGTTGCACTTTGTCATCTTCCCTTCCAAGAAGGCTATCCAGGTCCTCTAAACCTATGAACTCTTCAAATTCATCGAATGGGTACTCTTCCTCTTCAAATTCGTCAGTGATGCCCAAATTGAAGACACGATCAATGTCAGAAGGGTATTTTAGGGCTCTGTTCATGTCGTAAGTAACCTTGTCCTTTCCGACATTCAGCGAAATTTTCCCATTCTTGACATCAATTATTGCTCCACATGTGGCGAGAAATGGTCTTCCAAGGATGATTGGAATATGTTCATCTTCTTCCATGTCAACTACAACAAAATCTCCAGGTATCCAAAAGTCTCCAACTTTGATCGGTACATCTAGCAATACTCCTTCAGGATACCTGATTGACCGATCAGCCAGTTGTAATGCCATTCGAGTTGGTGATAGATCTCCACAATCCAATTTATCAAATACCGCATTTGGCATCAAACTTACACTAGCCCCCAGATCACATAAAGCTTTCTTAAAATATGTTGTACCAATTGTGCATGGTATCGAAAAGCTTCCCGGATCTTTCAACTTTGTCGGTAATTTGCTTTGCACGAGCGCACTACATTCCAGATTGAGCTGAACTGTTGAGAGTTCTTGGAGTTTACAGCAGTTTGAAAGAATCTCCTTCAGAAATTTAGCATACGAGGGTATGCTTGCAATTGCCTCAGTGAAGGGGATTGTGACTTGTAGTTGCTTGAGTGTCTCCATGAATCTCGCAAATTGTGGCTCTATCTTATGCTTGGCAGGCCTTGGAGGGAATGGCAGAGGTGGTTTGTAGGGTGGTGGTGCAATATATTCAGGTTCGGGTTGTCGTTCGTCTCCACCTACAGTGTCATTCTGCTCCTCGATAGGGTCTACCTGCGTTTCGAATACGGGCGGCTCCGGTGGTTGCGGCTCGTACTCTTCGGAATGCGATGGCTCTGCATGCATCTCATCGGAAGTTTGATAGGGCATGGGAGGTCCCTTGTAAGCTGTACCGCTCCTTAATGTTATGTATTTGCAAGTTTCTCTCGGGTTTTCTTCCGGTTGGCCCGGAAATTTGCCTTTTCCACGTGTAATACTCGAGAGTTCTTAGAGACATTGTCTTCTAAGTCTTTGTTGTTGTTTGTTAAGGATTCAATTTTCTGTGCGATTTCGGCGTTAGCCTTATCTTGCTTCTCTAGGAATCTCTCCATTAAAGATGTGATGTCAGGTTGCTGTGGTTGATTGTATTGCCTTGGTTGGTAATTCTGTTGAGGATTGTTGTATCTTGGTTGATAATTGGGTTGTGGTTGATAGTTCTGTTGAGGTGCAGCAGGCCTTTGGTTATTCGCATATGAGAGATTTGGGTGGTTTCGGTTGTTTGGGTGGTATGTGTTGTAGGCGGACTGAGGTCGAAAGCTGTTATCAATTGCGTTTGCTTGCTCTACTTCTTCCTCAGTTTCCGTCACATTCATACATTCGGTCATCTCATGCGCTCCTCCACAATAGCCACATGCTGTTGCGGCATTGACTGCTGCTACCGTTCGCTGCTTGGTCTGCTTGTTGAGTGCCATTTGCAAAGCATCAATCTTTGCGCTCAGCATGGAGATATCATCTACTCGGTGCATGCCAGGCGTTGGACTTGGCTTCTTTCGCTCAGGGATCCAGTAGTGTTGGTTGATTGCAATCTCTTCAATAAGATTGTAAGCCTCGTCAGGTTCCTTGTTCATGATTGCTCCTCCTGCGGAAGCATCAATAGACAACCTATCGGTAGGGTTTAGACCATTATAAAAAGTTTGGACAATCAGCCATCTTTCTAGACCATGATGTGGACAACACCTTAACATATCTTTATATCTATCCCATGCTTCACACAGTGTTTCACCATCCCTTTGTTCAAAGTTAGTAATTGCATTTCTAAACCTCGAAGTTTTGGATGGTGGAAAATATTTTGCAATAAACACATTAAACAATTGGTCCCAAGTTTGAATGGAATTGGCCGGTAAGGAAAACAACCATGCTCTTGCTTTATCTTTTAATGAGAATTGAAATAGCCTTAGCCTGATTGCTTCATCGGTAACTCCGTTGATCTTTATCGTCTCGCATATCCCTAGGAAGATTGACAAATGAAGATGTGGATCTTCATGTGGAAATCCTCCAAATTGCTGTTGCGAAACCATATTTATGAGAGCAGGTTTGATCTCAAAATTACGGTTTGTAACAGTTGGCGGGTTTATACTAGAATTAGGATCATTCGCACGCGGTATCACCATTGTTCTGTCTTCCATTGTTAATCGGTTCGTTCGGTGGGATATTCATGTTGATCGAATCTGAGTCCTCTTCGCTTTTAGAATTACTTGATGAAGAACTATGATTGGTTCTTATCGGTGATGTGGAAGCGAATTGTTCTCTCCTACTAGCAATCCTCTCGGATCTTCGTACGGATGATTCGGCCAGCGTGCAGTTTCCTAAAAAGAAAAGAAAATCTGAAAATTAAACTAAAAACTAAAAGTAAAAAGAAAAAGAAAAATAAAAAAAACGAAATTGAAAATAAAAGAAAAATAAAAATGCAGAAAATAAAAAGAAAATCTAGACGTTTCTAATTAATTGGATTAAATGGTCAAAGCAAGGACGTCTCGCGAGGCCTTGCACAATGAACCGTTATTCCCCGGCAACGGCGCCAAAAAGCTTGATCACTCAAAAGAGAGTAATGTTTCTTTTATTATTTATAAACTCGTAAATGCTATCGGTTCGGACTGCAAGCGCACAATCCTATCGAGTAGTATATTCGAGGTCGATCCACAGGGAATATTGGTTCAATGCTTTGAGCGATCGAATCACAATCTTTCGAAAGGCTAGACGAAATCTGTAAATTGAGAGGTGTTGTTGTGATCAATGTAAATTAGGAAGCAATTAAAAATAATTAAAATAAAGATAGAGATGAGAATTCCTAGGGTTTCGGCACACCATTGCCACTCAATCCGTCTTGACAATATATTCCTGTTGCGTCTGATTTCCTGTTGTTGTTTAATGAAAGACACCACATAGGTCATTGCGATTTATGTTACGCAGGAATGACAGATCTTTCACCGAGATTCTACATAGGACACTGCGATTTACCTTACGCAAATGTCTGATCTCTCAAATACCCCAAATTACTACATAGATCACTGCGAATTTCTTTACGCATGTGATAGAATTTGGTATGCGTTTTGTTGGTCTGGTTTATGGTTTCCCCGCTAAGGTTTTCTTCACATAAACCTAATAAATCTCAACGAGGCTAATTCATACAAATAGTTTCTCTTGCCATTAAAGTACTGTCACTACCCTAACGGTCTCAAACTAGATCATTGAAATTAGATGAAGAGATAGTAAATCACAAAAACATTTTGTTTCAACAACAAGAGATCATAAACAACAGAAATATATATATCAAAACATCAAGAGTAACAAGGTTTACTGCCTAGCCCTAAGAAAAGGAACTTAGCCGCGGAACGGCATTGTTACAAGTACTCCTCTCTTCTCACTTTAATCAAATCTAACCCTAATTACAAAGATGATCATTCCTTCTGCCCAGGGGCCATATATAGGAGTGGTCTATGCTAGGCCTATGCTAGATCATTGAAATTAGACGTGTAGAGGTTGAGTAGGGGCTAAGAAACTGATCTGGAAACAGCTGTCGGCATTTATTCCCCAAGAGATGCCTTCGGATACGGACCGTATTAGGTGATACGGTCCATATTAGTACCTTGGCAGTTAGGGTTTAATGCTTCCAGCGCTATCTCCTGGTCTATACTAGGCCTGGTCCGTATTAGTCAATACTGGCCGTAACAGGGACTTAGTCGATGAGCATCGCTGATCCGATTGACCCGATTCTAGCTCCATTTGGTGTAAAATAGTCCCAAAACCTGTATTCTGCAATAAAACATAAAGAAGGGTGACAGTAGCCTTTTTCTCTAATAAAGTAAACATAAATGTGAGAAAATATGCAAAACCTAAGCCAAAACCCTACTTAAATCATCGTTATTTTGACTCTGATCAAAGGCCACGCTTTTTTTAGATTCTCCTAACCAATAAGAAGCACACCAACCTTCTCTACTACTGCCATCACTGTATATGAAGGCTATAAATAACCCTTTATGCAAAAATTTTATGCAACATTCATTCTAGCAATCCTCATAGTTCAGTAAAGTTTAGGTCAGGTTAGATTATCTCATAGAGAGAGAAGGTACAACCATTAGAGGTCGAGTAGTGGAGAAATCATCTAAAGAGGCATAAGTCGATCCATCCGAATGCGAAGGAGGATCATCCATCTCCAATTGGGTTGTATTTATGCTCTTTTTATTTATTTGTTTTGTTGCTATGGCCATGAGAGGCTAAACTTCTCATCTCTACGGTGAGGGTTGTACATGAATTCCTATTATGTTTATTTAATTACTTGCTATTTTATATTTTGTTTTGCATTTAAGGTCTGAATTTCTATTGTGCTTTTATCTTTTTATACTTCCTTGCATACATAATTTCGTCTACAGATTGTCAATGATTTCCACATGCCATCGATAAGAAATTCAAATAATTTGAGGGAGGAATTACTCGTAAGTAGTGGTGAGATCAGGGCAAACGAAACTTGACAGCAGTTCAAAGACTAGGGTTCGAACCCAAGGTGCTCCCTTTGCATGATAGTATAAATTGATTTTAGATTAGAACTAATTTGCCCCCTTTGCTAGATTAGACCGACATCTAATACATAAACTAAGTAGTTTAGTCAACCCCCTTTGCTAGATTAAGCCTTAGTTAGAGCGACTTTAGGAAACCCAATTTTGGTGGTGTCTTTAGGATCATTTCAACAACATGGTAGAATAGGGAAAAACATTTTTTCACACCTAAATTACCATAGTCTTGGTAATTCTAAAGCTGATCAAAAGATCAGAAAACCCTCAAATCACATAACAAATATACTAGCATACCAATCAGGGTAGTGACGGTGCTGTATGCCGTATACATGGAAGACGACTCAAGTCTATACCGTACGCGGTAGTGATAGTACAGTACGCGGCATAGAAAAAAGTCAGAACTTGTATTGATTTTCCATAATTAGCAAGGGTAGAAAACCTGAACCCTAGGGTCTTTCTACCTACTAAATACCTTACTTTATTTACTATTGTTTGTTTGTTTGTTCACCATAACCACAATATTAAAACCGGATCAACCTAGAGTACAAATTGTTAAAATTTAAAACAACTATGCTCGCAGATCGACACCCCAATCTATACTACACTGTAGGATCAAACGCTTGTGATACGATCGTAAAGTTAAATTAGGGTTCATAATTATTAAAAGTAGCAGTTCTGGAGCTACAAAAATCAGAACGCTCTTTATAGAATTTACATTGAATATATAATTTCATTCATATTATTGTATGAATTACAAAAAAATAATAAGTTGGGTATTGAAATACTGGTACAGAAAAAAGCGACTATAAACGGTTCGAAAAGTAACGATACACGGTTCCACAACCATGTCAGTGAGCGTCTTAATAGGTGGGTACATTGTACACGGTTAGTGAACCGTGTTTATATAGTACTAACATAAATAGTTAATAGAAGTGAACCGTGTCAGGTCCCACAAAAAAAGACGCTGAGAATGTTGATTACTACACGGTAAAAGTAAACGTGTATACTAACAAGTATTATGTACACGGTTTCTACAAGGCATCTATGTTTGATTTTAGCAATCATACTCGGTTTGTTGTTTTCAACCGTGTATGTTTTGATTTTTATAAATATTTTTTTATTGGCTAGCACCTTTATTTAATTGCTAGCCATTAAACATACAATATACACCTAGATAATTCACTAAATATTCAACACTACATACATAAATCAAGCATATTCATTAAACATTCAACAAAACAGAAATTGATATGTATCCATTCAACAAATATTCATCATAAATACATATACATATATATTCTACAAATATTACAACACTTATCATGCATGTTTCTATAAATATTACAACACTTATCATCAAGAGAACCTCCGAAAGCTACCAATTAAAACAAAAAACCAAAACCTTAATATTTCGAGCCAAGAAGAAAATAAAACCAAAATAAAGAAAACGGAACCTCACATTCTAGCCTTGTATACCCTTCCCGTGTCAGGTTCTGTTTTCAGCTCAATTGATCTAGAATTGCTATTGGTTACATCGTTCCCTGTCATAATTTGCGAAATGAATTCATATCATGCAACAAATGTACATATATAGCCAGCAAGTACATTAAGAACTTCACACAAATATGTTTTTTTTTTCATAACAAACATCAACAACTTTACATTAATACACACACACACACACACACACACACACACACACACATCGTCATCCAACAAATGCATAGAAGCAAGTTTATGCATGTAATTATGGTAATATTTGAATTTAGGTCCCTGTCAATTCAAGGTAGTGTGACAACACTCATTCAGTTTCATATATTTTTTTTCAAACCTAACCTAGATTTTTTAAAGTCAAACTCAAAATAAATCGGAATTTAAAAGATTAACACACAAGTTAAAAGATTACCCTCTTCTAAATCAGGGTGGTGAGACGAAACTCCAAATTCTATGCCTCCTACCTCGCATCCTTCATTTAGTGGATCCACAGGGAGGACGAAGACCAAATGTAGAAAGATACAACCCGAACAAGGAAATCCTTAGTTTTGTGTTTTCAACGATTCGTCTTGGCCTCCTACTTCGTATCCTTCTTACTCATGGAAAACCTAGCAAGCCAAGTTTAGAAAGAGAGATTTAATAAAGAGGGAGACAACAGCTATGAAATCCTAAGAGAGGGTAAATAAAAACAGGGAACTGGAGAGATTGGTATAAAGAGGAAAAAGAGACCGACGAGTTAGAATTATTTCATTAGAGGTGGAGCGGTGGAGGTTTAAAGACAGGGCAAAAATCGAATAGGCACAAAAAAGTAAAACCCTAACTACTAATCATACACGGTTCAAATAAAAAAACCATGCATAGTGAAAGAACCATGTACTGTAATTATTATTTTTAATTTTTGTTATAATCATGTTTGCTAGCCAGTAAAGAATCATAAAATGAACTTCATACAAAGTAATTTGAGGGGTTATTGATAAATCAAAAGTGTAAATATGCAACATACCAAAAGACCGTGCTATTTATTTCATCAAGATTGTGAAGGTTATTCACAATTTTTCTCAAACAAGAAACCTCTCCATAGACGTAATTTGTCTCACATCCAAGCAAAGGTTCCTTGTTCAGAAAATCTGTGATTAAACCTTCATATTATGATGATTGAAAACACAATTGCTAGGTATTGAATATTGATTTCCCTCTTCTCTGTCTGATTGGGATTGTCTAGTCTTATAGCTCATCATAGTTCCTCTAAATGTAATCATGTTAAACCTTGACAGAAAATCAAAATGGCACACGAGGGGAAAATAATGAAGATTAGAGATGAAGACTCGATCAACACCGATCAGAGGGACAAAAAAGGAAATGAAGTGACCTTGTATGAAATAAATAGATTTGGGAAAATCATGTCTAGTCATAAATGTAGTAAGTGTGTGCAAAGGGGTGGTTGAGGCTATCTGTACACAAGAAATAAATACTAAAAGGGGTTATGGTTGAGAGGCGCAAATGAATCGTACATGGCTTTTTTAATAAAAGACTGTGTATGAAGTGGTATAACCATACCTAGTTCAATATTATTGAACTGTGTACAAATAAACGTGACTTATGGACACAGTTCAATACTAACAGACTGTGTGTGTATGATAAAGCTTTTTTTTTCACGCAAGCGCCTCCTCCCATTACACACTGTTAATGTGAAATTTTTTTGCAACTGTGTATGGTATACCGTGTATGGTCGCGTTTTCTGTACTAGTGAAAGTATCTCTTCTTATTCATCACAAAATTCAGTACTTCTATTTTTTTTTGCTAAGATTTTTGTCATGTATTAAATACATAACATCAAACTACTATAGATTACATATATTTAGAAATTCAAACATTCACCAACATACATTTTTATTTACTTAGGGAAGCCCAAAAAACAACAAGTAACTTATTGAGTTCAACCCTCTATCTTTATTCTTATTATTGAAAGCTGCCAACTACATGACCTCTTTTGGACAATTAATGTTACCGTAATCATCGTAATTATTATTATTTTTAGTATTAGAATAATTATGATAAAAATAAAGTAAAATCCATGATGTAGTTTATAATATTTTACTTCATCTGTCTATTCAATATTAAAAATAAATAGTAGAAATATACACCTAAAAAGACAGGTGAGTGTATTTAACCAATGCATTTTCGGTGCAACAAGTTTTGAAATGTAGAGGGTACAATACTCAGATTAAACAAACAAAATAAAGAAATGGTTCATTAATTGTCAGAAATTTTATAACAACAGATCCACGTGGAGTCCTGATCCCAATTTGTTTGACTTCAATTTAATTATCTAATTTTCGAGTTGTTTGACTTAAATTAATTAATGGTGCTCCTTCTCATTCAATTGGGTTCAATCTTATCTGCTGGATACTTAATTTTTCTATTAGTATTCTTAGCTGGTACTTACTCTGCACATTGATTGTATAATTATATATAGCTGTTTGTCATTGGCATTGCTTAGTCAAATCAAAAATAAAAAAAGGTAAAAGACCAGTAAAAGGGAATTAGTCATTATGATGCTTGATTTCCACAGTAAGCTTCTACTACGTTACGTTAAGATAATACTTAATTTATTAATATTCTCTGTTTTTAAAGAATGAGGGGATGAGGAAATTGCATGCATAATGTAAAATTAATATTTTCTATTTCACTTCATTTGTCTATTATTCATGATTACAACTAAATAGTAGCAAAGTACACCTAACAAACATTTAATTTAAATTTTCCGGTTCAACAAATTTTTAATTAAATGTACATACACTCTGTCTACGGGCCAATTGCCAAAAAAAACTGTGTATGATGGAGCTTTTTTTTCACGCAAGCGCCTCCTCCCATTACACACTGTTAATGTGAAATTTTTTCACATCTGTGTATGGTATACCGTGTATGGTCGCGTTTTCTGTACTAGTGAAAGTATCTCTTCTTATTCATCACAAAATTCAGTACTTCTATTTTTTTTTTGCTAAGATATTTGTGATGTATTAAATACATAACATCAAACTACTATAGATTACATATATTTAGAAATTCAAACATTCACCAACATACATTTTTATTTACTTAGGGAAGCCCAAAAAACAACAAGTAACTTATTGAGTTCAACCCTCTATCTTTATTCTTATTATTGAAAGCTGCCAACTACATGACCTCTTTTGGACAATTAATGTTACCGTAATCATCGTAATTATTATTATTTTTAGTATTAGAATAATTATGATAAAAATAAAGTAAAATCCATGATGTAGTTTATAATATTTTACTTCATCTGTCTATTGAAGATTAAAAATAAATAGTGGAAATATACACCTAAAAAGACAGGTGAGTTTATTTAACCAATGCATTTCCGGTGCAACAAGTTTTGAAATGCAGAGGGTACAATACTCAGATTAAACAAACATAATAAAGAAATGGTTCATTAATTGTCAGAAATTTTATAACAACAGATCCACGTGGAGTCCTGATCCCAATTTGTTTGACTTCAATTTAATTATCTAATTTTCGAGTTGTTTGACTTAAATTAATTAATGGTGCTCCTTCTCATTCAATTGGGTTCAATCTTATCTGCTGGATACTTAATTTTTCTATTAGTATTCTTAGCTGGTACTTACTCTGCACATTGATTGTATAATTATATATAGCTGTTTGTCATTGGCATTGCTTAGTCAAATCAAAAATAAAAAAGGTAAAAGACCAGTAAAAGGGAATTAGTCATTATGATGCTTGATTTCCACAGTAAGCTTCTACTACGTTACGTTAAGATAAACCTTTGCAAGTAGAAATAGCATTTTATATTGTGATCCCACTAATAAACCTTAGCAAGTGGTCATTATTTTTTTTTTGAGGTATTTGACTACAATTAATTGTGATCTTCTTGTTCGGTTCAACTTCTTTTTTAAGGACAAATTAAAAATCCTACAAATTTTGTAAAGTCGGAAAGTTATTTTAAAGTGAAAGAAAATGTGGAAAATTATTTGAAAATAATTATTTTTTATTGGAAGTTGAAAGTATTATTGTGCTTTGAAAAATGGCTATGATAAATATTGCGGAGTTAAGGACTTGAAAATTTGGTAGTATACTTACGAAATAATAATGTTAAAATGTTCATATTTTAATAAAAATAAAATGTATCTATGTATTTTATCATTTTATGTGATATCAAAATAAAATTATATCTCATCCTTTATAGAAGGTAATATAGTAGGTAGGGGTGTTCAAATGGTCGGTTCAATTGAAACCAAAATAAAATAGACAAACCAAAAAGATAAAATTTACAATCAATATTTTATCTGTCTATATATATTTATGTTTTCTGATATCATAATTGGAAAATGAAATCTTAAACGTCAAATAAATTTATATTTGTCTGACTAACACAATCATACATACTCTAATTGAGGTTGAAAACTGAATCAATAAGTGTTCACTAATTTTAAAAATATGTAGTAGTATGTATAATATTTAGGGGCTATATATATGTAGCCAGCTGCCAGCCCTGTTTTCCCTCAAACTCTTTCCACCCCTGCTTAATTGAGAGCAAAGCCTGATCGTAGGAAGAGGCCGGGCTGGATCAATAATGGGCTGCACAGTTTTGGGCCGAGCCGTTCGATCGTCAAATTAGGTCTACTGGTGTTGCACATGAATCGACTAGTGGCTTTATCATAGTTTTGGGATCACATGAATCGCATGGTATGTAGGTTGATTAGATATTTCCTCGGTGAAAATGGATATCAGAGATGTCCATAATGGTGCTAAATCACAACCGGGCCAAATCACATCGATGCCTATTTAGAATATAGGGGGTGTTTTGAGATTTGTGCAGGATTAAAACCAACAACTGAGATCTCATTTTACTCGGTGCGCTATTGCACCGGATCTGAATTCTAATTCGACAGTATTGATGTGAATCTAATAAATATTCATTTTCAATTTCCTATGTACACTACTAGAATCTCCGTTTTTACCAAGGGTAGTAAAACGCATTTTCAAGTGTGTGAACGGCTCATGGAAATAAATAAACTTTTCTGACACCATAAACTATTTCCAAAGGGCAGCCCATGGAAAAAGTTACGCATGGAAATATTTCCTGCTTGCTCATGGAAATGTACATTTTTGCCCTCGAAAAAAGTTTTTCATGACCCGCGACCCGCCAAACAGACCAAAACTAATATTTTATTGAAGGCCCATGGAAATAATCAACCACTTGCGCATGGAAATAAATCTAAACAAACTGGACAGAGTTTTTCCATGGGCTGGCCGTTGGAAATGTTTTGTTCATTCTGATTATAATATTTTATAGTGAAGGCTCATGGAAATACTGGGACAAATGCGCATGGAAATGTTTTACTGATCCAGTTTATATTATTTTATGCCTGGACATACTATTTCCATGGGCGGGCCGTTGGAAATGTTTTGTTCATTCTGATTATAATATTTTATAGTGAAGGCTCATGGAAATACTGAGACAAATGCGCATGGAAATGTTTTACTGATCCAGTTTATATTATTTTATGGCTGGACATACTATTTCCATGGGCACGATCGTTGGAAATGTTTTGTTCATTCTGACTATAATATTTATATGAAGGTTAATAGAAATACTGGAACAAATGCGTATGAAAATATTTTATTGATACAATTTATATTATTCTATGGTGGACATACTATTTCCATGCGCTGCCGTTGGAAATGTTTTAGTTCCTGGAGACAGCAACATTTATGTATATTTTAAATCTCCCTTTGAATTGTCTAAATAAATAAATCACAGCAGCAAGTAAGATTTAATTGTGATAAATTGAAATATTAGATTGAAAACTTAAATTTCAGTATTTAGAATAAGCCAATATATGAAAATTTGATACAAAACATTATGGCAGCAAGCAATATTGCCTCTTGTGTACTCCTGCAAATAAGAGTGAGTAAATGAGTAAATGAGTAAAATTAGCTTAAAATTGCAGCAACTAATTATCATGTTTAAGTGCCCTCTTCCCCGTACCGACAGGAAATAGGAAACTGGATGCACTATAAAAGAACTTTCGAGAAAGACAAATGGTTGGTTCCCTTGACCAACAACCTGCCGAACAGAAAAAGTAAATCAAGTGAAAAATAATAATTTTGAAGACAAATCAGCAATTTCATATTTGGATGTCAAAACTGATTGTCCACAAATATATAGCTGCTATCTGGAATAGAAATTTGTCCATTTCATTACCATCTCTTTGTACTTGATCAAGACAGTTCAAAATAGAGTAATATGATGCCATCTTAGACTGTACCTACTGAGTTCTTCCACTAAAGATGGGTTTATTTTAGATTCTAACAACCATAAAGCACCAACAAGAGAAAGGAAACCAAAAATAAAATTAAGGAAGTCTACCCTCGTGCAGATCTTGGTTTGACCTGAACTGACTGTACATTATCATAATAATTATCATAATGAAGATGAAATTGTTCAGAAAAAAACATGTATTATAAGATCAACTGACAAGTAACGAGCTAATACAAAAAATAGGCAGTAAAACCACCAACCATGTAATTCTTGTCCCTGAGATAGGTTAAAGCTGTGAAGATATCACTTTCAGAATACAGCTGAAGGGTCACAACCACAGAGGCCTGCACATTTTCTGATCTAGCTGTGCTCAGAAAAACCAATTTCAATATTTTCACTGCATTTGGCAACCGCCAAAGACTCCTGCACTGTCTTTCTTATAACTTCACCCCTGCTGTTTAAGATATCACCGAACCTTCTCTCGAAATTCTCCTTTCTGCGATCTCTGGTGCACACTGTGTCAGCATCTCCATTTTTCTTGTCTTTCTCTGATGTACTTCCCGGTGGGCCTCCTTTTTTTGCATCTTGGGAGACCTGCCAATTTGGAGGTGAAAAGGTAATAAAAAGATCTTTTAAAATGAAACCTTTACCTATTAGATATTATTACTGTAAAATAATCCTGCCTGGCTTTCCAAACCTACAAAAATATTAATAAATATTTCGATGTAATGGAACTTCATCTAGCTTATAGGATAACCCTGTAGTTGTGTTTATAATAACTCTCAAGCCCTGAAAGTCAAAATGAAATTTATATACATAAAACCTATCATTTCAGTAAATAACATTACAGAACACAATGTTTTACATATACTAGTGATTCTTCTGCTTCAAATTACTTCATATTCCTACGGTTAGTAGTCAGGAAAACAGGAAAAGAAAAGAAGAAAAAAGATATCAATTGTGAAAAATAATAATGAGTCTATAAAATTTGAAGGGGCAAATAATAATGAGTCTATAAAATTGACAACTATAAGTATGGTTTGGCCATAGAAATGTAAATAATTTAAAAACATTTGTATTGAATTTCTTTCATATTATTTGGTGTACATACATAACTAATTTGTAAATATCAAGTTCAAGCCGTCTGATAGGTAATGAATGGTTCTGATGGCTTCATTTAAAAGATGTGGATAGGTAGTCTCTATTCTCTGAGGTAACATAATATTGTTGTTTAGATCCAATCCTAGATGATGCACATGTTCTTTTAATATTCGTGCATAAGAATGATCAAACGGTTCCGATGTAAACACAAAATTTATTTTACCTCAAAATTTATGAATTCTCCCCAGTAAATACGATACAAATCCTTTTATTTTTCCTCTCTGAACTCAGCGAGATCTCTCCTCTCCTCTGTGTACTTTCTAAATAAACCAAACACGATTGTACCAAAACTCCAAAATTTTCGCTTTCCCTCCTTTAGTTCCCTCCGAAATTTCACGCTCTCCCAAAATTCTTTTCATCTACCGCTTTCCTTCGCCGCTCTCTCTCTTCCTCACTAAACCCTAGCGTTGCTAGCCATCACCATCGCCACTCTCCCTCTTCCTCACAGATCGCCTGTTTCCCTCACTAGGCCTCCTTCGCCCCTACTCTGCTACCTCCTCCGTCGCACCCTAAAGTAACTCTAGCCACTACCTCGTCACACCCTAAACTCTAGCCGTGGATGCCTCAAACTCTCAGCCTCCAGCGAAAAAGAAGCGAGTTGAGCATAGCTAGTTGCCCAGTCCATTAGATGCCATGAATTCCCAAATTGGCGACGTTGAGAAGTCAAAAGGTGTTCGATGCACTTAAAAAGCTTGAATTTTTTTATCAAATACCGTAAGTACTCCATTTCATCATTTAATTCGGATTGGTAGTCCACGCACTTAAAAAAGCTTGAATTTTTTAGATGATTTTATTGAATACATTAGTGCATTAAAGGTGTTCGATGAATTGCTCAAACCAAAATTAGATTTTAGATGAGGGTAGTGGAGTTGTCAATGATTCTGTTCAGATCTTTGATTGTTGGCTCCATGGCTGTTCCAACACTACAGATGCCTATGCTGGACATTATCTCTGTGCGAGCCTTACCGTTCATGCTGGTATAATGAACTTATATGTTACAGCTCTATCGGCAACTTTTCTTATTTTTATTTTTCCGTCTAGTATAAACTATATATATGCGGGGGTGGAGACACATAGAAGGAGAGTATACAATTAAAAAAAACATCACTGAATTTTGTAAAAGTACCTTGTAATTAATTAATTTAGTTAATAGTCAAGCAAACTTAATTGAAGCTGACACCAATGGAAAAATTAAGGTTCTCCTCTCCACTGTCTACAAATTAACATACGCGTATGCATGTGCGTGCTAATTTTTGTTCTTCACTGTTTGTTTGTTCATGATGCAAGTACTATAAATACTTTTTGTTCTTCACTGTTTGTGAGTGAGTGATATATTTTTTTTTTCCTCTTTTACAGCTGATCTTCTATTTCCTTTGTCATTTTATTATTTTGGGAATTTTTTTGACCTGATGATTAATTTTCTTTTATCCTTATAATCTTGCTTTTATGTTTTCTCAGGCTTCCTTTGTTGATATGAATGACATGAATTTACTGAAAGAAGTACTGCAAAACCACAAGGTCAGTTTATTAATCATAAATAATATCTTTTTTTTTTAAACTAGACAGAGTCTGTCCATAACTAATATCTTGATTTCTGTTATTTTCAATATGGATCAAAATCTTTCAAAGCACAACTATTTGTGCTTCTGCCGATTCATTTAGTTCCCACATGTGTTGAAAAGAACTGATTACATATATATACCATACACAAATTACTAAGTGAAATATAAATGTTGCGTAATTTGTTTTAAAAAAACAGTCGTCACAATATTGCATAACTTTTTATTTAAAAAATGTAAGACCCAAACTACCTATTCATATTTATCTATGGCATTGCATATGTGTCCCTCTTCTATGCAGATTCGCCAAGCAATCCATTGCTCAACTGCCTCGATATCAAGAAGGTTTCTGAGCTATGCCACAGTCATGGAGCTTTAGTTTGCATTGATAGTACCCTTGCCTCTCCAATTAATCAGAAGCCACTGACACTAGAAGCCGATCTTGTCCTTCATTCTGCCACCAAGTACATCTCAGGACACCATGATGTGCGTATTTTTTTACATAAATTACAATTGAATGCGAGTATATTCATCATTTTTACAGTCAATTATTAGCCTAATACAATTATTTTAAAGCCTGCAAACATGAACTGAAATGACCTAGGTTGAGGGCTTGAGGCCTTTGAGCTATAACCTGTTAAACAGCCTTTCAAGTTTCAATAAACCAGTTTAGATGTGTTACTTCGAAAAATGCACAAGGAACTTATTCATCAGTCATGTAGCTGTATAGTCAAATCTTTCTGACATAAAGAATTGTTTGAAAACACAGCCCATGATCGGATGATATATTCCAAGTGGATATTGGATAGACATGTCTACATAAATATCACGATCACACTACATTTCAAAGCTCTAATTTCCACCCAAAATTGCTAAAAAGACCTCTTCAAGAAAGAAGTACAAGCCAAGAGCCTGTGTAGCCTATTGGGCTTGGGTCAGTATCTGTGGGCTTTTCAAAAGAATTGTTGGGACTAAGTGGCGCAATCAATATCTTACTTATATAAATAATTAAATATGTTACTTTATGTCCGTGGCTAACACCAGTACTGCTCTATATATTTGATGTAGAATTTCTTAAAATGAGTTTGATTTAACATACATATACACAGGTAGTTGGAGGTTGTGTGGTTCTGAGAACCTGATATTCAAAATCCGCTCGTGCCATTTTGACCTTGGTTCACCTCTTGTTCCAGTAAGTACTTTATGGTACTTTTCTTTTTGTCTTTCATTTTTCTTGGAGATTGCTTCTTCTTCCTTTAATTCATTCCTCTCGAAATGCGATGCTTGGTTCTTAAATTTCGAATACAGCATATTTGATAATAAGGGGAATGAAAACCATGCACCTTCGAGTAGAGACAAAATAACACAGCTCTAAAGATGACTCATCTCCTAGAAAAACACCCCATGGTATGTACATGTTATGAAAAACATTAATGCATCTGTAGTGTTCTGAATCTTATGTTAATTAGTCTCTTTCTGTTTTTAGTTGCCTAATTGCTAGAAACTTGCTTTCTGGCATGAAGACATGCATGGAGGTATCAAGTTACATGTTCAGCAATGGTTCTTCTCTGCCAAGTCGACCTCTCTTGACAACATCAAATTTTGATGATTTTGGAACATTTGACCAAGTTACATGGTATGAAAACCTTATATGTTACTTGTAGTAGAAAATCAACATTTATAAAATTTTCTTTCTAAATTATTCCCAAGTGTTTTAAAGTCTAACATACTTACTGCATTCCTGATCAGTTTATTTTTTAGTTATATATGTTGTTGCTGGATTCCTGACAGCTTATATTAAATAGCAGAAAGTGACTGATTTATATTAAACAACTTTTTTGAATTTTTTTATGCATTCAGGCACTTGGAGACATTGTACAAAGGATAACTGGGGCAATATTGATTAACACAAAATTCAATCTAAGTATAGGAAATTGTTGAATCTTTGTTATTTGGCTTTCCATTTGTTGAAGGATCTTGAGGTATGATTTTCAGTCCCAAATTAAAATAGCATGTTATATTTTAGCATGAGACCTGATAGTAGAATATTGCAATTTGACACAAAAATTAATTAACATCACTCAACATACAATTACGGTGAAATCTAGTCGAAATTTGACTTACCGAAAGCAAGCACCAATTGAGGATTAACAAGTACTAGATTTATTTATTCTTATATAAATGACAGAAACAAGGGGTCATGCCCTCGAGATATGACACCCAAGTGAAGAAGCCATATTGCAATACAAAAAAGTTGACGGCTTTTCAAATTAGATTAATGGCTTTTTGTTGACTTGGTTGACATCCACATGGGTTTGTATGATTAGTGGCTGAATCATGTTTGAGCCCTCAAACCACTTGTTGTAATTGTATGATCTAGTATTCTCTTAAGATGGACTATTTATTTGCAATAGAAGTAGTGACTACAGTGCCAACCTTGAGCTAAAATACACAATCATTTTTAATTTGATTCCATTTTTTTTTTAACAGTGACTAATTCACTGCTGGTGAATTTTTGTTTCAGGATTGATAAAGGTAGTGGGATTAGCAGAAGAACAATTTGACTGGTATCTAGACTTTAGAAGACATGGTACGGTTAAGCACGCTGTTTTCAAATCAATTTTGATCAACTCGTGATGTTCTTAATGGGTTTTGGACACGTCAGGGATGTAGTTCATATCTAAGAACAAAAAATGATGCTAAATGTTAATAAACTTGTTAACCATATTAAAATAGTGACTGTAATATTGCTAGTTGTTTAAATTCATGTACATATTGATGTACGGATATATTTATTGCTATTACTATGTTGATTAATGTTTATTGCATGTTTTCGATATGTATATCAATGTGTTTATGTTTATTTGATTCAACGGGAAATGGGGAATGTAAAAGAGTACCGGGTTGGTACGGGGAAGATTGTAGAATGACGGCATGCTGATATGATGCAATTTATGGTTATTATTTGCATTAGTATATCCATGCAAATATTAGCTCATGGAAATAGTTAGGTTTGTTAGCCTTGGAAATACTCCGTGGGTCCCAGGTTCGCTAACCTTGGAAAAAACTCGGTGTGACCCACCTTACCCAGCCTTGGAAATAATCAAGTGGGGCCCACCTCAGTTTTCCTTGGAAATACTCAAGTGGGGCCCACCTCAGTCATCCTTGGAAATATTGAGTGGGGACCACCTCAGTCATCCTTGGAAATACTGAGTGGGGACCACCCCAGTCATCCTTGGAAATACTGAGTGGGGACCACCTCAGTCATCCTTGGAAATACTCAAGTGGGCCCCATTCAAATGCTCATGGAAATAATCCAAACAAGGGCCAGATGTGAAACTATTTCCATGCGTGCCTTTTCCAAGGGGAAGCGCATGGAAATAGGAAAAAAAATTTATTTCTAACGGTAACGAATGGAAATGCCAATTTTTTTGGGTATTTCCATATATGGAGGCTTCTTGCGACGGTAGAATTTCCAACGGCGACCGTTGGAAATGATGTTTTTTGGGCTTATTCCAACGGTAAGCCGTTGGAACAAGCCCTTTTTCTCCCCTTGCTAAAAACGGAGATTCTAGTAGTGGTAATAGTTCATATCATGTATTTCACTACAAGAATGAAACAGTATCCGTGAGAGTAAAAAGTGACTATCCGCGAGGGTATACCAACATAAAAGTCCTATTTCTATACCAACTTTGTATCCCCTCTTTTTGCATGGCACACCAAAATATTAAGAACATAATAATAAACAATTTAAAGTCAATCTTTATTAATTAGTAATTACTTATAACAGTTAATTAAATTTACAATCAATATTTTATCTGTCTATATATATTAATGTTTTCTGATACCATAATTGGAAAATGAAATCTTAAACGTCAAATAAATCCATGCAGGAAAAAAAAACTTTTCATTGAAAATTAAACCTCCTTATTGGTGCTTATTGATTACATCTACATCTGCATTGCCAAAATATCATCCAGAAATTGATACCGTGTCCTCTAAGATATCTCAAATTTTTTATTTATTTAAAACAGAACAACTTTTTTTTTATGTCTATTCAGTACTCAAAATGCAGGAAGCCAATATTATTGTACTTTAAAGTTCGTGCAGAAAAAATGGAACGGTCCTGATTTTCCACAATTAACTCAAAATTAATGTGCATTCCCAGAAATTCCACCAATTCATATTTGTCTGACTAACACAATCATACTCTAATTGAGGTTGAAAACTGAATAAATAAGTGTTCACTAATTTTAAAAATATCTAGTAGTATAATATTTAGGGGCCATATATAGCCCTCTTTTCCCCCAAACTCTTTCCACCCCTGCTTAATTGAGAGCAAAGCCTGATCGTAGGAAGAGGGGCTGGATCAATAATGGGCTGCACAGTTTTGGGCCGAGCAGTTCGATCGTCAAATTAGGTCCACTGGTGTTGCACACCAATCGACTAAACTTGTAGCATGCACGCATAAGTAGTTCACGAATCCATAACCTCTACGTTAGATGACCGTATACAATATATACTCTCAGCCGGGCCAAAGTCATATGGATGCCTATTTAGAATATAGGGGGTGCTTTGAGATTTGTGCAGGATTAAAACCAACAACTCAGATCTCATTTTACTCGGTGCGCTATTGCACCGGATCTGAATTCTAAGTCCACAGTATATGTTTTCAATACCAACTTTGTATCCCCTCTTTTTGCATGGGCGCACAAAAATATTAAGAACATAATAATAAACAATTAAGCAACCTACGACATTTACTATAAATAATTAATAATGATTAATCAAATATTTTTTTTTTTTTAAGAATTGAACTTTTTTCTTATGTTCTTCTAACATACATATACCATATAAACATCAATCAGATCTGTACACTGGTAATTAATTAGGTCAAAAACGAAAGTTATCCCCGTTTGCAAACACCATATATATACATATATACAAAACATTTTTGTAGGAATAGTACCTAAATGTAGGCAAAACCCCCCTTTAGCCCCCCAATTCATAACTGCACCCCGCAAAAATCATAGCATCGTAATAATTATAAAACAAACAAAATGCTACAAAATGGAAGAAGAAAACTAACGAGATGGAAAGAATTCTCTCTCACAGGGGCCGGTCGTTGGAATGCTACCCAAGGAAGCCATCTCAGAATCTCTATCCTTGCTTTCTTAGGTAATAAGGTCTCAGTACTTTTGTTATCCATTTCTTCCATTGAGGTTTCCAAATCCAGGCTTTCCTTGAGCTCAGAAGCTACTTCAGACATGGTTGGCCTTTCAGAAGAGGTGAACTCTGTGCATTTACATGCAAGATCTGTAACCTTCCACACTGAGTTTATGTCGTACTTGTCTTGCATTCTAGGGTCCACTATGCTTTCGATATCTCCTCCGGATAGTTTTTGACGGACCCATCGTACCAAGTTTACTCCTTCTACACCCGCGTTAGTAGGGGGCTGTCCAGTGATGATTTCTAGAAGAACAACTCCAAAGCTGAATACATCGCTCTTGGCACATAGCTGGTTCGATAAATAGTACCTGAAGGTGCATTAATTACTACGTCAGAAAAGTTTGGAATCATCCATAGAAATCAGTTTCTACTTGTCCCAAAATACAAAATATTAAAACACATCAGTTTTATATAAGATTATCATATGTCGATATATCATTGAGTTTGTTGAACTGGTGGGAATTAAGAAAAATAAAAATTTTAAGCAAAGCCACTAGCTGATCCATGCATAATGAAGTATCATATTATACTTGTACATACATACATACATACATACACACCACATGTTCATGCATTAAAATTCATACTTATATGAATAATATGTTGTAACCCTCATTGCCAATAAAAAAATAATCAATGTAAAAACATAATATCATTTTGGAAGGTTATTTATTGTTGATAATGTCATTTGTCAACTAATTTAATTGTTGATATTTTATGACAGTTGCTCCATGCCCAAAAAACTAAAAGTGTCTTATATTGTAATTGCCAATATAAACATAGATCACATGATTATATATACTTTTTATTTTTCGCAGTTACGTTGTCATTTTTCATGCTTGTCAAATAATTTGCCATGGTGAGAAAACAAAAAAAAAATTGAGATTTCATAGACAAAAGGATGTCTTGTTGAATAAATGATTCAAACTTAGATAATTTCTGTTATTAGAGAAATGAGTGAAGGGCTGTGAGTAAATTTACTTTTATTAGGGTTGTCTTTGTTTATTTAAATGCTAATTTAGGTGCACTCTATTTTGTAACTGTTTGTTAAGTGAAGGGGTGTAACTCTTCAGGGGTCGGATCTATTCTGCTTTATATAGCAGTTAGATAATAGACATTCTGTATCTTCCTTTTCTATAGATAATATTGAACTTTGTCTGCTTCTCTTGTTTTCCTCTCTAAATATTCCAACATACTGGTATCAGAGCCATGAATCAATCTATCATTCCTCAATTTGATGGAGAGAATTACAATTTCTGGTGTATCAAGATGAAAACGCTGCTTAAGTCTCATGGGTTATGGGACATGATTGATCCGGGTTTGACGGGAACTGATCCAGAAAGTGTTAAAAAAGATTCAAGGGCGATGTGCTTTATTCAACAAGGTGTTAGCGATGCAGTCTTTCCCAAAATCGCAGCAGCAGAAAATGCTAAAGAAGCCTGGACGAATCTGTCTACTTCGTTTGAAGGGAACACTCGGGTAAAGGGGATGAAACTTCAGGGATTGAGAAGGGATTTTGAGACACTGCAGATGAAGCCTGAAGAGAACATCCAAACTTTTCTTACAAAGGTGCAGGATGTGGTGAATCAAATGAAGGTATACGGTGATACGGTGTCAGATCAGACGGTGGTTTCCAAAGTGTTGAGAAGTCTAAATCCTGATTTTGATCATGTTGTCGCTGCGATTGAGGAATCCAAAGATTTAGCAAATTATTCATTTGCTGAACTTACTGGATCTCTACAGACACATGAATCTAGATTAAAGAAAAGGGAAGAATCGGTTGGAGAACAAGCCTTTTATGTAAGAGGAGAAGTTGTGAGAGGAAGAGGAAGAAGCAGGGGTAGTTTCGCTAGAGGGAGAAGAGGCAGGGGATCAAGTTCGAGAGGGGGAAGCACCACTGGAGAATCGAATTCCAGAGGGGGAAGGAATATTGATTCGTCAGATTGTGACTCATCCGATGAGTTTAAGAAAGGAGTTAGATGTTATAACTGCAATAAGATGGGACATTACAAATCTGAATGTCAAGAGCCAAATAAACGGGTGGTGCGTTGCTATTATTGTAACAAACTGGGACATCTACAATCTCAGTGTTACACCAAAAGAAGAGAAGAAGGTCAGGCAAGTTTCGCCCAGGAGAATGAAGAGGAGTATGAGGAGACAGATGATGCACTTTTCATGGCATACACCAATCACAAAATTGATCCAAGCACAATTTGGTTTCTGGACAGCGGATGCTCAAATCACATGACAGGGCATAAGGAGCAGTTTGTCACTCTTGATGAATCTTTTAAGCATCAAGTGAAACTCGGAGATAATAAGATGATTCAAGTAGAAGGTAAAGGGACAGTATCTGTTCTTACAGCAACCGGTATGAAAAATCTTCAAAACGTGTATTTCATTCCGAAGTTGTCGCAAAACTTGTTGAGTATTGGGCAATTGACTGATAACGGTTATTTAGTTGTATTTGATGGTAAAACCTGTACCATAAAAGAGAAGACAAGTGACCAGTTAGTTGTAAAAGTAGAAATGGCTGCAAACAAATTGTTTCCTCTAGAAATGACCACTGTGATGGATCGGGCATTAATTGCAAAGGGGACGAAGATCTCTGACCTATGGCATCAGAGATATGGGCATTTAAATGAGTCAAGTTTGAAGTTATTGGGTCATAAAGAGATGGTCTATGGTATACCTGCGATTGATGAAGTAGAATTTTGTGAGGGATGTGTGTATGGAAAACAATCCAGAATATCATTTCCAAAGAATCAAAGTAGAAAGACTGAGAACATTCTTGAGGTTGTGCATACCGATTTATGCGGGCCAATGAAGACTACATCTTTAGGTGGCAGTAAGTACTTCTTATTGTTCACTGATGATTTTAGTAGGAGAAGTTGGATTTATTTTCTTAAGGCCAAATCTGAAACATTCAATGTGTTCAAGAAGTTTAAAGCGTTGGTTGAAAAACAATCAGGCAGCAGTATAAAAATTCTAAGATCGGATAGGGGAGGGGAGTTTACCTCAAGAGAGTTCAATGAATTTTGTGAAGTAGAAGGAATACACCGTGAGCTGACCACACCATATACACCGCAACAAAACGGTGTAGCAGAAAGGAAGAATAGAACAGTAGTTGAAATGGGAAGGAGTTTGATGAAACACAAGAAGCTGCCTAATCAATTTTGGGCTGAAGCTGTAGGAACAGCGGTTCATATACTGAACCGATCACCAACCAAGGCAGTGAGTGAAGTCACTCCATTGGAAGCCTGGTCTGGAAAGAAACCCGATGTAAGTTATTTTAGAGTATTCGGTTGTATAGCTTATGGGTTCATTGATGATCACATGAGAAGTAAACTTGATGACAAAACTCTAAAACAAATCTTTATTGGGTACAGTGAGCAGTCAAAAGGGTACAGGTTATATGATCCTGTAAGTGGAAAGGTTACAGTGAATAGAAATGTTGTTTTTAATGAAGGGTCATGTTGGGATTTTGATGAGAAGAAAGAAGCGGTAGCTACTGAAAAAGAAACTGTTATAGTGACTGACAGTGAGTTAATAGAAGATGAAAGTGATAGAAGTGAAGAGGAGGAGAGTTCGGATAGAAATGAGGCTGTCGAAACTCCTCTAAAAACTTATACCAGGAGGGGAAGAGATGTGCAGCTCACAAACAGGAAGACAAAAGCACTAAAAGACTTGTATGAATCAACGCAAGTAATGTTAGTGGCTGATCCGACATGTTTTGAAGAAGCAGATATGAAGGATGAGTGGAAAGTAGCTATGAAGGATGAGATTGCAGCAATAGAGAAGAACAAAACTTGGAGATTGGTAAGATTACCGGAAGGGAAAAATGTAATTGGGGTGAAATGGGTATACAAAACTAAAGTAGGACCAGAGGGTGAAATACTGAAGCATAAGGCTAGACTTGTGGTGCGAGGGTACACTCAAGAGCAGGGAGTTGATTTTGATGAGACATTTTCTCCTGTGGCACGGTTTGAAACCATAAGAACTCTTTTAGCAATTGCAGCACATTTAAAACTGACAGTGTATCAATTTGATGTAAAATCAGCCTTCTTAAATGGGGAATTGAAGGAGGATGTTTACATAGAGCAGCCAAAGGGGTTTGAAGTTCACGGGAAAAAGGAGCATGTATACAAATTGGATAAGGCTCTGTATGGATTAAAACAGGCACCACGAGCATGGTACAGTAAAATTGATAGTCACTTTCTTGAAACTGGTTTTGAAAGAAGCAGTAGTGAACCTAATCTTTACATAAAGAAAAATGGTGGAAATGAACTGCTGATTGTGTGTCTCTATGTGGATGACATGATCTACATGGGAACAAATCAGAGTTTAATTGATCAGTTTAAAGAGAGTATGAAAAAGAAGTTTGAAATGACTGACTTAGGAAGGATGAAATATTTCTTGGGTTTGGAAGTGATTCAAGATGACAAGGGCATTTTTGTATCACAAAAGAAATATGCCTGTGACCTTTTAAGAAGATTCCAGATGGAGAACTGTCAGGCAATGAGTACACCCATGAACGCAAAAGAAAAATTAGTCAAGGAGGATGGAAGTGCATCAGCTGATGGTGTGAGATACAGAAGTATGGTGGGTGGTTTAATTTATCTTACTCACACAAGACCTGATATTTCATTTTCAGTTGGAGTTGTATCGAGATTTATGCACAATCCAACAAAACACCATATGGGAGCAGCAAAAAGAATTCTAAGGTACATTTCTGGAACAACTGAGTATGGGATGTGGTACGATAGAAAGAGTACAGGAAATTTGTCTGGGTACAGTGACAGTGATTGGGCAGGGTGTTATGAAGATATGAAGAGTACATCTGGTTACTTGTTCTGTTTGGGGTTAAGTCCGGTCAGCTGGAAATCAAAGAAACAGCCAACAGTAGCACTTTCCTCAACCGAAGCGGAGTATGTAGCAGTATGTACAGCAGCGTGTCAAGGGGTATGGCTCAGTAGAATTTTGAAAGATGTTGGGAAGCGACAGGAAGGATCAGTAGTGATTAAATGCGACAACAAATCAACAATAGCTATGTGCAAAAATCCGATGTATCACGGTAGATCAAAGCACATTGATATTAAACTTCATTTCATCAGGGAGTTAGTAACAAATAACACTATTGAATTGGAATATGTGCCCACTGCAGACCAGAAAGCTGATATTCTGACCAAGGCGCTACCAGCAGCTGATTTTCTAGCTATGCGCCGGAAGATAGGAGTAACCAAGTTTGAATCAAGAGGGGGTGTTGAATAAATGATTCAAACTTAGATAATTTCTGTTATTAGAGAAATGAGAGAAGGGCTGTGAGTAAATTTACTTTTATTAGGGTTGTCTTTGTTTATTTAAATGCTAATTTAGGTGCACTCTATTTTGTAACTGTTTGTTAAGTGAAGGGGTGTAACTCTTCAGGGGTCGGATCTATTCTGCTTTATATAGCAGTTAGATAATAGACATTCTGTATCTTCCTTTTCTATAGATAATATTGAACTTTGTCTGCTTCTCTTGTTTTCCTCTCTAAATATTCCAACATGTCTTACTCTGGATCCACATAACCAGGAGTGCCTATTATTCTGGTTAAAACATAACTGATTGCATCATCGTCAAAAGTCCGGCAGAGCCCAAAATCGGCAATCTTTGCCTCGAGATTTGCATTTAAGAGAATGTTGGTGGTCTTGACATCCCTATGGATTAGTGGTGGATTACAAGCCTTATGCAGATACTCCAATCCTTCATTACAATATTTCATTCAACTCAAAATGTTCTTAATAATTTAATTTATTTTTAAAGGACAAGGGATGGAGAAATTTATAGAAGAACAACAACAGAAAGGTTGCAGTAAAGAGTTTGGCACTCTAATTTAATCAGAGTCATAACATTTAACTGTTATTCGATTTACTACATTAAATTCTCTTCTCGGATATATTTTTTAGAAAAAGAATGGAGAGAAATTACGACAATAATTTATTATATTTTATTATGTATTAGAAGATGCTTTTGAACCATACCTAGTGCAGACTGATATGCAATTCTAAGTCGTTGCTTCCAAGTAAGTGGCCTTACATCATCTGCTATTTGACGGCATTGGAATGTCAATTAGCTTAAGATTATTCACTCTGTAATAATATTGATGAAAGACACAAGAGCAAGAAAGAGTTCAATCACCTTTGAGCTTTTGTTGTAGATTTCCTTCTTGCATGTACTCATATACAAGCGCCATGCAGTTTCCCTCAAAGCAGTAGCCCATTAGTGTGACCAAGTTCTTGTGATGAACTCTTGCCAAGTTTTTAGCCTACAAAGAATTTATAGAAAAGTACATATCTTTAACTTGTTATAACAATGGACCTTCAGTTGTCCATTGAACTATTATTATAGGGTAGAGCTTTTTGTATAGCTATTATAACAAGTGTTAAGAAGATTTATGTCAGCAGTGATTACCTCAGCCACCAATTCCTCAACCCCTTGTGTGGACGAATTAGAGCGCATCTTAACTGCAACCTGAAATCCATTTTCTATGATGCCCAAATACACACTTCCAAATCCTCCATTGCCAATATTATCCTTAAAGTCATTTGTAATTCTCTTGAGATCATCGTAAGTGAATTGACGATTATCAATATCCAGAAAACCTTGTGCTGCTGCAGGGTTTGATTCAAAACTTTCATTTGGCTTTGGGGAGATTGATTTGTTACCTGTATATAAAATAGAGAGACAATCATATACAGATTTCATTTTAAAGATGTATACATAAACAGCTTTTTACACCACTCAAATAAAGACCCAAAAAAGTGAAGAAATTATATTCAGACTAAGAACACAAATATAAGACATATTTAAATTACATATTTCAGTCCTTAAATACTTGCACGACGAGATATAAATACTTACAAATATAGGTATAAATAGTTGCATTACGAGATATAAATACTTGTGTGATGATGAGCCCGAAAGTACGTCATCATGGATCTCATTTGAAAGATAAAATTGCGTCGAAGACGTTCGTGGTTTTAGATTCGCAAAATTGGTCATAGATCGTCAGAAATGTGGACGAGATTGAAAAAAGAAACAAAAAACCCACCGCTAAAAACGTGTATGATTCTCCCCATGTAGTTTGAGTGGTCTCCCCATATAGTCATATTAAGTTACGCTTGTAATTATTAATATCTTAGTTTGCAAGTATTAATTTAATATCTTAGTTTTCATGAACCCATCATTCATCAGAGGAAAGAAAATTGAAAATAGAAATTCGTTTATCTAGTGCAAACAAATTAAGTTGTTCCTCTCAGGTACACATCAATTAGAGCGTATCACGTGCCAATTATGTGTTCTTCAAGTGCACAAACAACTATCAATTTTGTACATACATTCTGAAGTATCAACTCTATGTAAACTTAAATTTGTACTTGAGTGACATATATAAGCACTTAACAAAAAAAATAATACGCTTTAATTGGTAATAATTCGAAAAATATCTAAGTCATTCTCATCATCTTTCTTTAAATATTTATATGATTAATTCGGAAGCAAAAGTTTCCTCTAGGTCAAAAGACTGTACTTTATTTAAATACTATATATACCCATCACAAATGTCATCCTTTTTATCATTTTTTCCCACTTGTGAAGAATATTCTCACTGCCATCCTACTGTCAAATCCAACGATTATTTGAAGGATGAAATTAAATACAAATATACTGCAAAAAAAAAAAAATTCGATCTAATAGCTCCTATCATGCTCTCACATTTTGGAAGATGAGATTTTTTATGTTACTTGAAGTCTGAACTACTTAATTTTAATTGATAATGATTGATGTGCAATAATAGGAGCAAGTTGTACTTCTATAACAATAGACATGTAGACCTGATCCAGTAATGCATCTCAATACCAGCATTTCATCTACTTTTAGGTGTTTGACTTCAATTAATTTTGTTCCTTCGATTCCCCTTTGGTTCACCGAGTTTAATCATACACCCACATCAATATTTGTGCTTTTGGCGACAGGGACTTGGCATATAGCATCATCTTGAATAGCTTAAGCTGCTCCGAGATTCAATTTACCGTTTGAGCAACAAATTTGATGATCCCCAGTTATGACATGAACCGGGCCTATGCCATTCATGCAATGCATCTTGAATCCATTTTAAATTAAATTGAGGATACATATAGCATTGCAGAGGTCCAGTTATCATCCCTTTCAAACTTCAAAGCCCAATTTGCCTTATAGCCCGAGTTTCCATTTTCGTCTCCCTTTCTTTCTCGGCCATAATTGAAGCTTGTGAGATAGAGTTACTTGTAGAGGTTTGAACAGTGAGAAGAAGAAAGGAACTATTGTCAATTTCGAGTGAGCATTGGCTAGAAGTCTTGTTATTTAGTTCGAATTCAAGACCTTGGCTTTGGCCATGACGCGGGCGGAAGGAAGAAGGAGGGAGAAGGTGATGTAGGCGAAGGGCCCACCTGTCAGTCCCTCCAGCTACAGCGTCCTTTTCTTTTAACATTTCATTTCTTTTAGCTGAGCTTGGCACTTTGTGAGCCGTGTAAAGACCGGGAGTACGCAAACTGAAGGGGTCAGAGGCGCCTTTGTTTAAATTCAGTGACGTTGAGTCGCTCTTGGGTGGTCTTGGTTTATAGTGAGCTGAGGTGCTGCTAATTCGGCTCATGAGGTTTAGTACCCGTAGTAAGCCATGTCCACCCATCTTTTGAACTCAGCAAAAATGCTGTTGATTCACTGACATGTGGGCCCATGTTGCTAGGAATTTGCTAGTAGCTCCAGATTGCACCTAGAGTGGTTTGCGAGATGATTTTGCTAAGTGTACCCCATTGTTTATACCCAGCATATTATCCAGCAATTGTTTTATTTGTAGAAAATTAATTCCTTTGTGATTTTGACCATATTGCATATCAAAATTCATGGTTTTGCATGTAGAATACTATCAAGAATTCTAAAATGTTATACCCAATTTATCTTGGAGAGCCTACACATGATTTTAGCATCTTCCAATATATTTAATTGTCCCAAAATTGCCATCTCTTATGTTGAATTTAAATAGAAACTTTCTAGAGTTCAACAACAAAAACATAAGAAATGGTTCAGTCATGTCTTTTTAATTAAATGTACATACACTCAACAACCAAAATATTAGCTTAGGTTCGGAATTATTAATTAAATACATGTGTACTATGTTTTTTTTTTAATGTTTGGTTCGGACGGGGAAGGTTTTAAAAATTCTGATCAGTTTGATCTAACTATTTTTAAAAGAAAAATAAACTGAACATAACTGAACTATTAAACCGGTTTTAAAAAAATTACCGAACCGATCAATTTAAGTAGAAAAACATAACCATTTAAGCAGAACTATTTTGGTTCAGTTTAAAACCGATTAAACCAGATGAACACCAGTAATCTCACATGATGCGAATTCCAAACAGGGTCATCCATCTTCGAAAATTGCATAATGTAAAATTTAAAATTTGGAAATTGTAAAAACTATTTCAGATTATTTTACTTCATTTGTGTATTATTCATGAATAAAACAAAATAGTGGCAAAGTACACCTAAAAAACATTTAATTTAAAATTTTCCAGTTAAACAACTTTTTAATTGTAGATGATAGAAATGTGAGATTAAACAAGAACAAAAGAAATAGTTCAGTCAAGTCTTTTTAATTAAGATTAATTATTTGAGTACCCTCAATCCAGTACCCCAAAAATCCCCACACCCTATTTAGAAAAATTATGTACTATGGTCCCCACTAATAATATGGTCATCACTAATTATTATTCTAAAAAGATATTATATGGTCCCCACTAATTATATGGTCTCCACTAATTATTATTTTAAAATTTCTGCAACACTCTTCTTTTATGGTCCCCACTAATTTATGGTCCCCACTAATTATATGGTCCCCTTTCTCAATCCCCGCACTCGTTCCCGCGTCAATCTTCATAGATATAAATACTTGGAAGATAAGATAATAACACTTGAAAAATAAGATATTAATACTTTAATGCGTAACTTGTTATGATCATCTCTATTCCAGCCCCCAATCATCCCCGTGTGAACCTTCCTCTAATGAAGTAGTGGGAACCCCGTATCACTGCATCAACTTTCTCCAATTGTTCCTGTGTCAACCTTCTTCTAACAAAAATAGTTGACCACATAGGTATAAATACTTCAGTGCATAGGTATAAATACTTTCAGACGTCATTCAGTGTCACATGTAAAAAATACTTAGAAGTATAGGTATAAATACTTGCACAACGAGTTATAAATACTTGTGTGTCGACGAGCCCAAAAGTACGTCATCATGGATCTCATTTGAAAGAGAAAATTGCGTAGAAGACGTTCGTGATTTTACATTCGCAAAATTTCTCACAGGTCGTCAGAAATATGGACGAGATTGAACGAAGAAAAAAAAAACATCTCTAAAACGTATATGGTCCCCCATGTAGTTTGAGTGGTCTCCACATATATGTACGGTGCGGGTATGTTTGGGGAGATTTGATTGGAGAAATAATATTTACATAAAAATTATTCACCCCTCATAGGTATAAATACTTCCTTACATATGTATTAATTTAGAAAAAATTCAGTGCTAGAGTTTTTGCAGTCCTCCCAGATAGTTATGGTAGTTATGATAGTTATGGTGCGGGTACAGTGCGGGTACTGTAGTGCGGGTATTGTTATCAGCTTCCTTTAATTAAATGTACATACAATCTGCCTACTGGCCAATTTGCCAAATAAAAATGTACATCCAATCAACAACCCAAAATATAATTAGTTTAACTAAGTTTAGAATTATTCAAGACATGTGCACCATGTGTACATCAATAAATTCGTTTTATTTTTTCTTGAACCCAAGATGCAATAGAGAGGAAAGGAAATTGAACTCTACGTCTCTACCCATAGTAAATGGTATCCTGTTTTTTTTTTTTTTTAAATGTTATCTTTGGCTGTCCTACAAACAATTGATAATTTCAAATAGCACCAATCATGTTCTGTATTTTTGGAAGATAGAGATATATTTTATCCGAAGTCTATTAACTATCCAATTTAATTTTTAGTTAGGAGGAATTAAACGTTTATCCTTCAAAAACTTCAAAATTACGTATTCCCCCTCTAAAATTTAAAATTACATATTTTCCCTTCTATTGTTTTTTATATTAAAACTTGTGTTTGGAAATTTTTTGGAAACAGTTGATCCGAAATTTTTTGGGATAGTGATCAAATAGTATCCTATCCGTTATAATTTTTGGGATCCAAAAACAGATACAGATACGGATCATATGTTAAATTGGTTCGGATCCTATCAAGGAGGATTAAAATGCGTCATGTTTCTCATGTCTCATAGCGATCCTATCAATTAGTGATCAAATAGTATCCTATCAATTAGTGATCAAATATTATCGGATCAGATAGTGATCAAATAGTATCCTATCCGTTATAATTTTTGGGATCCAAAAGTGGAATCAGAATCTCACTTGATCATGAATTCAAAATCGGATCAGAAACTTGAATATTTTAACATAAGCTTGTTTTGTATGAAAATATAAGAAAAAGTAAAAAAACAATTTGCTCAAAAATTATGTTTAGACAATATTAATTCAATATAATACAATTACTACAATGCAAGAAAAAAAATTGACGTTAGTAAGACAAATGAAGCTAGCAAGAGAGTTCAAACTAATTGTAGTAAGAGAATGGACTCTCCATTGTCAACTCTGTGTTGATGCATGTGCCGCCCAGTTTCGGGGAAATAAAAAAAATGGGTATTCACATGCTTTCACATGATAGTTTACTTTTAATTAGCTGTCCTTTCACAGAAGGTTGATTTATTGGCTTAATTCGAATTTGAGATATACACACATGCTTTTACATGATAGTTTACTTTTAATTAGCTGTCCTTTCACAGAAGGTTGATTTATTGGCTTAATTCGAATTTGAGATATACACAATGAAGATAATTAAATTATAAGAGTTAAGCAGATAAATAGACTGGCATAGAGTGGGAAAAATGGCATGGCGGAGCTGGCTCTGTCACAGAACGGCACGACACGCGTGTCAGTTACGTGCTGTGACTTGTGTCCCGTGTCGTGACCATTTGCGTGCCGTGTTTATCTTTTGAAACTTTGGCACGGCACGGCACGTCACGTTATGTGAAAGATCTAGTCACGTCATGTGAAAGATTTAATCACGGCATGGCACGGCACATGGTCATGCGAGTCACGTGAATCTTGAATAAACTAATCTAAATTATGATTAAATGGTCACGTGAGTCATGTTTGGTCACGGCACGTTTGAGCATGGTGTGCCTCGCATGACGTGACTACTCTTTGACATTTTAGTCATGGCATGACACGACATGAGACCAAAATCACAGCATGTTAGACACGACACCGCACCGCACTGCACAGTCCTATACTATTTTTACTCTTTTCTGAACTAAACAATTTATTGATTTTAATGAATTACAAGTACTTCAGTCAGATTTGATGTGACTTCATCGAGCATACCTAAAAATAATAAATGCCATGTGCAATTTATTGTTTATTAAAGTAGCCGGTACACCACATTATTTTTTAATTCTATTCTCGAAAATTGAACCACCGGTGTGGCTTGTCGAGTGTTTGAAGGTATCTTCTAATTAATTAAGACTAGTACAGTGGATTGTCCACATAGAAGTGTTCACAAATTATTCGATTGTTCTCCTTTTCAAACTAAATGGAAGCATCTGTTTTATTTTTTTCTGCATTATAAATAGAAGTCTTCACTAAAAAGGAAGCATCTTGATTCTTCACGGAGTACCTACGTCCATCTAGCAATGTATAGATCCTGTTTTCTTGAAGTGACTGGAGATATCTTTTTAGAAACTAAAAACAGAGAAATTATTTTACATTATAAAAGTTATCTAATCTGACTAGCCATTGAGTCCTCGGAATAGATGCTTGCACCCTTGTCATGTGTTGCAATATATTAACCAATCACACCAATAATACAATTAGCATGCATAAAACTTAGATCAGAGATCCAAGACCAACTCAAACATCAGCAATCACCCAATACTCAAATTCCACAATCTATTTTCAAGCGTGCCAAGAAAACCAAATACTAAGATCAAACCTAGCCCAGCATCAATGCTGTACTAGAAATTCGCTAATTTCATTCGGTTCTTGTGAGAAAACCAAATACCAGATCAAACCTAACAAGCGTCACGCCACCACCTGACGATTTGTCAAACTATCCCCTCAGTTCGTGGCTGCAACAACAAAAACAACCTTCAAGTGATTAAGAAAAATCCAACCAAAAGCCAAGTGAAAAGTTATAGCCATGACAGAACGTAAATATTCTTGCATGAGCGAGCTTGGGGCTGAGATCATGATGATTATCAGCTCCTTCATCATTTTTATTTCTGTTTTCCTTCCCGTTTTCCAATCCTTGGCTTCCAACCCACGTAGAAGTACAAGGAGAATCATAAGTGACAAAGTAGCAAGCTTCTTCCTATCTTCGGCTTATGCTCTTTTCCTCCCACTCATGTCGTACCTGTTCTCCCAAGCAAAGGAATATAAACTAGAAAAAAGGGCTAAAATTATTCTCATCTGGATGGTTCTCATTGAGATCATTCGGGTGTATGGCGACAACGACTCCACTTTTGAACTACGGAAGTCATCAGAGCAATTGGTCCGATTATTCTGGGTGAGTTTTCTTGTCTCCAGCTATACACCTCTACAAGGGATGAGGGCGAGTCTCCTCTTCCTCTGTATTTATTGTTTCATCTTGGAGGTCCTGAAGGCAATTATGTTCAACATAGGCAACGACTCCTGTCTAATAGGAAATAACCCAAAACTAATACACAATTACGTGAAGAGAATAATGCTCCATGATGATCTTCGGACCACACCAATGAACACTTGCGACTACATTGTTGTGGGCGAGGAAAATCACCAGATAGCTGTTCGCAGTAACGGCTACCTCCTAGGCGAGAAAAAAGCTAACACTGAAGGCATGCTCACGATTGGCAGAGTTTTTCAGCTCGCATCATCTGAAGATGAAGTGTTTACTTCAAGATATCCCTACTGGCGTGACACTTGCCTTTCCCATGCCCTTGCTAAAATGTTGAGGCGAAGGTTCGCCAAGCTCCGAGTAGATGAGGCCGGATGTAAAAAAGCTCTTGATTTTGTACTAGAAGGGCTAATTGATTATATTGGTAACAATCGAGATATTCAAACAGACAAAAATAATGGTAAAAGAAACCCAATGGAGAGGGTATTTAGCATTATCCAAGAAGAGCTGAAGTTCGTTTCTGATTATATGCAGATCAAGATACCACCTTATTATTATTTTGGTTGGTATCCTAAAGTTGATTTGATCAGTGTTATCATCATATATGGTAATGGACTTTACCTTTTAGTGCGTAATGTAGCTGCATGGCGATCTCTTCAGGGGAAAAAAGCATACAATCATTGCCTTTATTTTCTTAGATATGGTGTTGAAAAGGTGGAATTTTTCTATTTATTTGATATATACATCACATTATTTCTGATTGGAGCATGTGGATACATCATGTGCCCCGGGTTTGTGTACACCAAACGCTGGTACAATCTTATACTTGTTAAGAAGTACATTAAAGACCCTAAAAAGTGGAAAAGACCATGCCGCTCATGGGCAGCATCCAAGCCAAGGAAACTACTTTCCGATCTTGCAAAAGATATAAGGAAGGAGTTAATAACAAACAAGAAAACTAGAGTTTATTCCACCATTCTTGATGTGTCAATTCTCGTACGCTTTCCAAAGTACATCAGAGAAAAAGTTCCATTTTCATCCCCAACTGTAGTTCCCAGTATTGATGCAAAAAAAGCCATACTAAGATCCTTGAAAAAAAATGGGGATCAACTCAAAAATGGGGGTCAACTCACCAATGGAGAAATTTCAATAAAGAAATATGGCATGGAAGATTTGGATTGGGCTTGCCCGCCTAATGGTAGTACCACAGAGGCCATCCTTGTTTGGCATATTGCCACAACCCTCTTTCACCACCAGGAACCCTCACCGCAACAAAACAACAATCCCATCAACGAGGAGCAAGAGGTGGCCTTAGCGTTGTCCAGTTATTGCCACTATCTAGTGAATTCTCTTCCTGAGCTCCTACCACAGGATGTTGACCAGACAGAAAAAATGTATGGAAGTGTAACAAAAGATATATTGGCCATTCCTCGGTGCAGAATTGAATGCAGGGCACATGGGGTGAAAAAATGTCGTTGCAACAATGCTCTGCAGGCAACATTGGGTGAAAATTCTCTGGTCGGGAAGGGTTCCAAGCTGGCCAAGGATCTTGTGGATTGCGCTAATCAAGGAAAACAGGTGTGGAAGATGTTGGCTGAGTTTTGGGCAGACATGATGTTGTTCATCTCTCCATCTGATAATGTGGAAGGTCACGAGAAAATTTTGCACAGGGAAGAGTTGATCACACAATTATGGGCATTACTTGCCCATGCTGGTATTCTTACTAGGCCCGAACCTACCGAGCTTCCCAACCGAGCTTCAGGATCATGAGTGCGAGAGCAATGCAGTTAGGGAAGATATGAATGTTTGAATTGTCGATGTCATTTGTACTGTTTATTTTCTTATTGGCATATGATAGCTGTGTGTTGCAATGCAGTTGCTTATCTAAGTTAAATGTTTGTGTATTTATTTTCTTTTCAGCATATGAATAAGTTTTTTTGTTTGAATTATTTGCCAGTTGTACCACTTTTATTTCAGCAACAAGCTAGGCTTGAAATTCTCACAACTTTTGTAGTAGTTGGTTTCTCTATATTTTTAAAATTTGCTGTTCATCTATAATTTTGCTATTCATACGAAAAAATCTATATATCAACACACGGCTCCATTATCTCCATTTTCGCCGCAACTTTAGCTACACATCCCTCTGTCACCTTGTTCAGATACACCAATGGTGTATTCCCAATCAACTGAAACACCAAATTTTCAAATGAAATTAGAAATTAATTTAATTATAATGTAATTAGTACCAAATTGGAAAAAAAAAGAAGAGATCAATTACCTCAGTGACATCCTTAGCGATGGTGGTGAATATTAGAAACTGAGCACTTGGATTTGTGGAAAACCAAAGGAATTCCAGTAGGGATGTGTTTATATTGGAACGGAGAGGCTGAGAGCATGGAATTGCGATAGAAGAGAAGCTGGAATTGGGAGAGAATTTACCATGGACATGGTCTACTGCCGTATTTTTCGAACCACAAAGTATGTTTAACCGAGAAACAGTTTGTGGACCTCATATCATATGCCGAAATTTTTAAATATATTATTTGAAAAAAATGATAAACAGAAAATCAAGAATTCCGTGAAATATTTACATTACCACGGTTGCAACTTCAAGTTGCGTCCACATCTTTGGTGGATGCAACTTGAAGTCGTGTTCAAATATTGGTGGACGCAACTTTAAGTTACATCCATTAAACCATATTAATATAGAATTCACCATAAGTTTTAATAGATTTTTTTATTAATTTTCAAAAATAAAAGGAGCAATTTATAATTTGAATATATTAGAAGAAACATCAAACAAAATAAATAAAATATCTTATAATTTAAATGTACCAGAAGTACTACAAAATATTTTTCAGACAGGATTTTCTATAGCTGTAAAAAAAATTAAACTAATTCTTGAAATTTAGTTTTATCCCCATTTTTTGCATGGTGCAAAAAAATATTAAGAACACAATACTAAACAATTAAACCTAGTACATTTAGTACAAATAATGAACATTGATTTTACTCAAATCCTAATTTCAACTTTTTTCTTTGTTGTTCATTCTAACATACTTATACCAAATAAATATTAATCAGATCTGTACACAGTTAATTAGTTTAAAAACAAAAGTTATACTCCTTTGCAATCAAGCCCCATATATACAAACATTTTTGTAGGAATAGTACCAAAATGTAGGCCACAACCCCTTTTAGCCCCCCAATTCATAACTGCACCCGCAAAAATCATAGTATCTTAATAATTAAAAAAAAAACAAAATTCTAGAAAAAAAAAAAACTAACAAGACGGAAAGAATTATCTCTCACAGGGGCCTATTGTTGCAATGCTACCCAAGGAAACCATCTCAAAATCTCTATCCTTGCTTTCTTCAGTTAATAAGGTCTCAGTACTTTTGTTATCCATTTCTTCCATTGAAGTTTCCAAATCCAGGGTTTCCTTGAGCTCAGAAGCTACTTCTGACATGGTTGGCCTTTCAGAAGAGGTGAACTCTGTGCATCTACATGCAAGATCTGTAACCTTCCACACTGAGTTTATGTCATACTTGTCTTGCATTCTAGGGTCCACTATGCTTTCGATATCTCTTCCGGATAGTTTTTGACGGACCCATCGTACCAAGTTAACTCCTTCTACACCCGCGTTAGTAGTGGGCTGGCCAGTGATGATTTCTAGAAGAACAACTCCAAAGCTGAATACATCGCTCTTGGCACATAGCTGGTTCGATAAATAGTACCTGAAGGTGCATGCAATACTTAATTACTACGTCAGATCGAAAAGTTTGTTATAAGATTATCATATGTCGATATATCATTGAGTTTGTTGAACTGGTGGGAATTAAGAAAAATAAAAATTTTAAGCAAAGCCACTAGCTGATCCATGCATAATGAAGTATCATATTATACTTGTACATACATACATACATACATACACACCACATGTTCATGCATTTAAATTCATACCTACATGAATAATATGTTGTAACCCTCATTGCCAATAAAAAAATAATCAATGTAAAAACATAATATCATTTTGGAAGGTTATTTATTGTTGATAATGTCATTTGTCAACTAATTTAATTGTTGATATTTTATGACAGTTGCTCCATGCCCAAAAAACTAAAAGTGTCTTATATTGTAATTGCCAATATAAACATAGATCACATGATTATATATACATTTTATTTTTCGCAGTTACGTTGTCATTTTCATGCTTGTCAAATAATTTGCCATGGTGAGAAAAAAAAAAAAATTTGAGCTTTCATAGACAAAAGGATGTCTTACTCGGGATCCACATAACCAGGAGTGCCTATTATTCTGGTTAAAACATAACTGATTGCATCATCATCAAAAGTCCGGCAGAGCCCAAAATCGGCAATCTTTGCCTCGAGATTTGCATTTAACAGAATGTTGGTGGTCTTGACATCCCTATGGATTAGTGGTGGATTACAAGCCTTATGCAGATACTCCAATCCTACGTTACAATTAATATTTCATTCAACTCAAAATGTTCTCAAAATGTTCTTAATAATTTTATTTATTTCTAAAGGACAAGAGATGGAGAAAAATTTATAGAAGAACTACAACAGAAAGGTTGCAGTAAAGAGTTTGGCACTCTAATTTAATCAGAGTAATAACATTTAACTGTTATTCGATTTACTTCATTAAATTCTCTTCTCGGATATATTTAAAAAAAAAAAATGGAGAGAAATTACGACAATAATTTATTATATTTTATTATGTATTAGAAGATGCTTTTGAACCATACCTAGTGCAGACTGATATGCAATTCTAAGTCGTTGCTTCCAAGTAAGTGGCCTTACATCATCTGCTATTTGACGGCATTGGAATGTCAATTAGCTTAAGATTATTCACTCTGTAATAATATTGATGAAAGACACAAGAGCAAGAAAGAGTTCAATCACCTTTGAGCTTTTGTTGTAGATTTCCTTCTTGCATGTACTCATATACAAGCGCCATGCAGTTTCCCTCAAAGCAGTAGCCCATTAGTGTGACCAAGTTCTTGTGATGAACTCTTGCCAAGTTTTTAGCCTACAAAGAATTTATAGAAAAGTACATATCTTTAACTTGTTATAACAATAATGGACCTTCAGTTGTCCATTGAACTATTATTATAGGGTAGAGCTTTTTGTATAGCTATTATAACAAGTGTTAAGAAGATTTATGTCAGCAGTGATTACCTCAGCCACCAATTCCTCAACCCCCTGTGTGGACAAATTAGAGCGCATCTTAACTGCAACCTGAAATCCATTTTCTATGATGCCCAAATACACACTTCCAAATCCTCCATTGCCAATATTATCCTTAAAGTCCTTTGTAATTCTCTTGAGATCATCGTAAGTGAATTGACGATTATCAATATCCAGAAAACCTTGTGCTGTTGCAGGGTTTGATTCAAAACTTTCATTTGGCTTTGGGAAGATTGATTTGTTACCTGTATATAAATAGAGAGACAATCATATACAGATTTCATTTTAAAGATGTATACATAAACAGCTTTTTACACCACTCAAATAAAGACCCAAAAAAGTGAAGAAATTATATTCAGACTAAGAAAACAAATACAAGACATATTTAAATTACATATTTCAGTCCTTGTTTGTAGAATTTTCCCAATATGACAATAATAATTCACAGATTAATGACACATTTCATCTGTCATTATAAAAAAAAATGAGAGCAGTGGTTTTGTTAATCAATAAGGGGAAAAAGGATGTAGAAAAGACAGAACTTACGCTTGTTCCTCAACCAAAAGACTGTCGTTGCAACGACAACAGTAATAACCAAGAACGAGACGGCCACCACAATTGATATTTTAATATTCTTCTTAGAAGAAGGAGATGGAGTCGGATTTATATCTCCAAACCTAACACCCAAAACATTGAAAATTAAAATGCCAATTGAAATTAATTACTAGTGCCTGCCAAAATTGCTTACTCAAAAAAAAAAAAATGGTTTAAATTGAGACAATAATAGGCAAGATTTTTACTTGACTCTTCAAAGTAACATTTTTAAGGAAAGTTAACATGTGGGAAGATGGAGGTGCTGAATAATTTTTAGGATCCTGATAATTGTCCCGCACTCCCATCCAACCATTATCTCCTACTTAACTTCCATAACTACTATGGGGGACCACAAAAATTCCAGAACTGATTTTTTTTTCTAAAATATTAATACTACGCATGGAAGTATTTATCCCTATGAACGAAAGTATTATAGCTATAAGGTGAACAATTTTTACATAAATAATTCTCTCCAACTATATGGGGGGGGGGGGGGGGGGGGGGGGAGGGGACCACTCAAACTACATGGGGAGAATCGTACACGTTTTTAGAGGTAGATTTTTTTTCTTTTTTCAATGTCATCCACATTTCTGATGATCTATGAGGAATTTTGCGAATCTAAAATCACGAACGTCTTCTACGCAATTTTCTCTTTCAAATAAAATCCATGATGACTTACTTTCAGGCTCGTCGACACACAAGTATTTATAACTCGTCGTGTAAGTATTTATACCTATACTTCTAAGTATTTTTTACATATGACACTGAATGACGTCTGATAGTATTAATACCAAGTACTGCAAGTATTTATACCTATGCACTGAAGTATTTATACCCATGTGGTCAACTATTTTGTCTAGAGAAAGGTTGAAGCAGGGACAATTGGGAAAGGTTGATGCGGAATGCGGGGTCTACAATTGGGAAAAAATAATTGCAAGTATAGGTATAAATACTTGCACGATGAGGTATAAATACTTGTGTGATGACGAGCCCGAAAGTACGTCATTATGGATCTCATTTGAAAGATAAAATTGCGTTGAAGATGTTCGTGGTTTTAGATTCGCAAAATTGGTCACAGATCATCAGAATTGTGGACGAGATTGGAAAAAAGAAAAAAAAAACCCACCTCTAAAAACGTGTATGATTCTCCCCATGTAGTTTGAGTGATCTCCCATATAGTCATATCAAGTTATGCATGTAATTATTAATATCTTAGTTTGCAAGTATTAATTTAATATCTTAGTTTTCATGAACCCATCATTCATCAGAGGAAAGAAAATTGAAAATAGAAATTCGTTTATCTAATGCAAACAAATTAAGTTGTTCCTCTGAGTTACACATCAATTAGAGCGTATCACGTGCCAATTATGTGTTATTCAAGTGCACAAACAAGTATCAATTTTGTTCATACATTCTGCAAAGTATCAACTCTATGTAAACTTAAATTTGTACTTGAGTGACATATATAAGCACTTAACAAAACAAAATAATACGCTTTAATTGGTAATAATTCGAAACTATCTAAGTCATTGTTATCATCTTTCTTTAAATATTTATATGGTTCGGAAGCAAATGTTTCCTCTTGGTCAAAAGACTGTACTTTATTTAAATACTATATATACCCATCACAAATGTCATCCTTTTTATCATTTTTTCCCATTTGTGATGAATATTCTCTCTACCGTCCTACTGTCAAATTAATAGAATGATTATTTGAAGGATGAAATTAAATACAATTAATCATTTTTATAAAATTACAAATATATTGCAAAACATAAATTCTAAATAGCTCCTATATATCATGCTCTCACATTTTGGAAGATGAGATTTTTTTATGTTACCTGAAGTCTGAACTACTTAATTTTGATTGATAATGATTGATATGCAATAATAGGAGCAACTTGTACTTTTATAACAATAGACGTGTAGACCTGATCCCACTAATAATTCTCAATACCAGCATTTCGTTTACTTTTAGGTGTTTGACTTCAATTAATTTTGTTCCTTCCCCTTTGGTTCAATTTCTTTTGGAGCACTATGTGCTGTTTAATTTTTCTATGAATACTCTTAGCTGCTACTTACTATGCACAATGATTGTTTAATTTATAGCTGTTTTTCATTGACATTGCTTAGGCAAAACAAAATTAAGAAAAGTGACAAGTACAAAAATAAGTAAATTATTCATTAAGAAGCTCGAGATTAACAGGGGTTTATAAAAATTAAAATAAAAGGGTTAAATCCTTTCTTTGCTAAAATAAGAAAAAAATAATTTGGTCAATACTACTAATATTAAAAGAAGGTCCCAAGCCCAAGATTGGACAAACATCTAAAAAATTTAATATAAATGTTACAATTAGGCTAGGACACATTATCACGTATTTAATTGTAATGGTGAATGTCATTATTATTTCTGAAAATTATATGCTCTATTAATTGAATAGTGAATAGCATGATTAATTAATTGTAATTAATGGTGCATTAAATTGTACTAACATCTATGAACATTGCGAAATTATATATACAAACATTGGCTAGCAGCAAAAATATCGGAACAGCAAAAATCTATATACTTAATTAAAATAATCTAGTAATACCCTAGATTTTCTTTTATTTATAAAAATGCCCCAACCGCCAGTATTCCTGGCGGTTCTAATCCTTAGTAAAACGCCATGAATCTGGCAATTCACTATGGAATCTGTCCCACACACTATATAAATAGAGAGATTGGCTAATATTAAAACGTTTGTTCCGCAGCCGTGGTGCAACCAATTGGTTTTTCGATTTTCAAAGTCCAAATGGTCGATTCAAACTATTAGATGTTATCTCTATATTAAATGTGCTTGAAGACTAAATTTTACATTTTTTGGAATTTTTTCACTATTTATTAAGACAGTTTTAAAATCGCTGATTTTACAGTGAAATATTTCTGGATCGTTGAAAACAGTGATTTTAAGAATGGCTTAATAAATAGTAAAAAATTCCAAAAAATATAAAATTTGGTCTCCAAGCACATTCTAAAATAGATTGAATGTTGAATGGTTTGGATCGACTGTTTGGACTTCAAATGTAAAAACCGAAGCGTTTGTTCCACAACATAGGAACAAATGTTTTGATATTAGCCAATCTCTCTCTCTATATATATACATATATTCATATTTTCCACTCCTCTCACTCAAACCAAACAAAAGAGAAATAGAGGAAGAGGAAAGAGGAGAAAAGAGGCAAAAAATGCAATTTTGGAAGCAAAAAGGGTAATTTTTTTAAAATTAATTATTAAAATTATTAAATTTATTTTTTATAATTAGTATATTATTTATAAAGGTTTACCATTTAACAACTATATTTTGTGACAAAAAATGCTCGCTGTTTCACTGCATGTGGGGTGGGGAGTGTTTGGTAATTTCAAGTACGATGAATGTGGAAAAGGGCACAGTACACTAAACCACCCAGATATATTAGTCAGGGTTACTAATAACACTACATTTGAGGACCTAAAAAATATTATTTACAGTAGGATTGGTTATACCCCAGACCAGTATGGATTAGATTTGTGTACCCAAATGGAAACTATGGAAAGGGTAACAAAAATTACTTCACCCTACTTCCGATAAATTATCACGGTGATGGGAAGTCACTTACCAAGTTTTTAAGGCATCTGGGCTATCGATAATGGACATCTACACAAAGAGAGTTCCTATTGAATGGGTAAAATGGACATGTACGCAGAGAGAGTTCCAGTATTTCTTAACAGACTACAAATTATTTTATGCTTTTAATAAAGAGTAAATTGGGTATTTTATAAATATAAAATGAGTTTTAATATAAAGACAATAAAATGGGTAAATTTGTGAGGTTTGGAAGTTTAGAGGGGGGAATACGTAATTTTGAAGTTTTTGAGGGGTATACATAAAATTCACTCTAACTATTAATTTCGGCCCAAACAATTTGGCATGTAGGATATTTCTAATTAGAGGCCTAGTTAATTTTGAAGGAAATGAGTGGTATTGGTAAGAAGAGTGATAGTTATTTAGATGAATGGTGGAAGAGTCCTTTTAGAAAAGTGTTACAATATTTGGAAAAAAAAATAAACGGAATTGAAGCACAAGAAAATAATTTAATACATTTCTTATGATTAAACATAGCACTTTCCGATTCACAATCAAGAAAAGAATCTATAAAATCATCTGCTTTCAAAAGTTATGCAGTACAAGATGCATTCTCATCCGTTGATTTTACAGTACCAGCTGACCGTTCTGATCTGACGATTATCAATCTTTCTCCTTTTGTACTTTTGGTTCGTTTTGTACAGGTGAAGAAAGCAAAAATTTACAGTGTGTCACAATCCATAATTGAATGCAACAACTTAAAAATATTCTAGACCACATATATATGTTAGATACATAAATTTCAATTTTATTGTTGAACCCATAATGCAACTAGAGGAAGAAAAATGAAAAGCGAAACTCTTTTATCTAATGAAAAACAAAGTTATGCCTCACCGTTCGAATTATTTAAAGATATGCTAACACTTATTGGGATATTTTTCGAATTGTCACCAACTAAAGAGTATTAGTTCGTCCAATAAAGTGCTTTAATATGTCAATCAAATACAAATTTAATTTTATATAGAATTAATACTTGACACAATATTAGTACAAAATTGACAGTTTTTTGTGCATCGACTACATATAATTGATTTCTTCGTATGATTCAGAAGCAAAGATTTGCGAGGATAAAAAATAGGCATTACTCTATTTAAATACTCTTATTACCTATCGCAAATGTCATTCTCTTTTCAATTTTGTTCTCACTGATAAACGATATTCTCCCTGCCATCCTACTGTCAAATAGAAAGTCTTTTGAAGAATGAAACAAAATACAAATTAACATTTGGTGAAACTAAAAAAATATTGAAAAAAATATTTTTGTAAATAGCTCCAATCGTGCTCTCACATTTTGGAACACGAGATTAATTTTTTATGTTACCTGAAGTCTGAACTATTTAATTTTGATTGATAATGATTGATATGCAATAATTGGAGCAAGTTGTACTTATATAACAATAGACGTGTAGACCTGATCCCACTAATAAATCTCAATACCAGCATTTCATCTACCTTTAGGTGTTTGACTTTAATTAATTTTGTTCCTTCCCCTTTGGTTAAATTTCTTTTGGAGCACTATGTGCTGTTTAATTTTTCTATGAATACTCTTAGCTGCTACTTACTATGCACATTGATTGTTTAATTTATAGCTGTTTTTCATTGACATTGCTTAGGCAAAAACAAAATTAAGAAAAGTGACAAGTACATAAATAAGTAAATTATTCATTAAGAAGCTCGAGATTAACAGGGGTTTATAAAAATTAAAATAAAAGGGTTAAATCCTTTCTTTGCTAAAATAAGAAAAAAATAATTTGGTCAATACTACTAATATTAAAAGAAGGTCCCAAGCCCAAGATTGGACAAACATCTAAAAAAATTTAATATAAATGTTACAATTAGGCTAGGACACATTATCACGTATTTAATTGTAATGGTGAATGTCATTATTATTTCTGAAAATTATATGCTCTATTAATTGAATAGTGAATAGAATGATTAATTAATTGTAATTAATGGTGCATTACATTGTACTAACATCTATGAACATTGCGAAATTATATATACAAACATTGGCTAGCAGCAAAAATATCGGAACAGCAAAAATCTATATCCTTAATTAAAATAATCTAGTAATACCCTAGATTTTCTTTTATTTATAAAAATGCCCCAACTACTGGCGGTTCTAATCCTTAGTAAAACGCCATGAATCTGGCAATTCACTTTGGAATCTATCCCACACACTATATAAACGCCATGAATCTGGCAATCCAATGGTCCAGAAAAGTTTACTGTTGTGTACAAATTAGTGTTTTTTCAAAGTGGCTTAATAAATAATAAAAAAATTCTAAAAAATGTAAAATTTGGTTTGCAAGTACATATTCATATGGAGATCGTGTTGAACGGTTCGGATCGACCGTTAGGATTTTGAAAACTCAAAAAGTGAGCCGTAGCACGGAGGGCCCTTATATACGCGTAGCACCGTAGCACTGTCCTATATATATATTTATATATATATTTTTCTCTCCTCTCACTCAAACCCAACAAATTAAAAGAGAAATAGAGGAAGAGAAAAGAGGACAAAAGAGGCAAAAAATGCAATTTTGGAAGTAGAAAAGGTAATTTTTTAAAATTAATTATTAAAATTAGTAATTTATTTTTAATAATTAGTATATTATTTATAAAGGTTTACCATTTAACAACTATATTTTGTGACAATAAATGCTCTCTGTTTGACTGTATGTTGGGGGGGGGGGGGGGTAATTTCAAGTACGATGTGGAAAGGGCACAAAACACTAAACCACCCAGATATATTAGTCGGGGTTACTAATAACACTACATTTGAGGACCTAAAAAATATTATTTACAGTAGGATTGGTTATACCCCAAACCAGTATGGAATAGATTTGTGTACCCAAATGGCCGACATTTTTATTAATATCCAAAGTTTAATACAAATTATTAATTATGTCCAGAATCGGACCCAATATCGAAAAATACCCAAGCCAGCCAGAAAATGGCCGGCTTACTCCCCCTCTAAGCCGGCTTACTCTTTTTCTTTTTCTTTTTTAACCCGCAAAATTTTTTATTCAACTTTGGATATTAATAAAAATGTCGGTTTAATCTTGATGAGTTTACTTTTTATGTTGTGCTACTATTTTAATGTTGTAATATTTTCTGTTTAATATTGATAATTTATTTTGATCTGTAAAATATAAAAATAGTACCATAAAAGCACACATACACAAGAACCGAAATATAGGATAATCCAAATATACCAAACATAAATAGTATATCAAATATAAATAGTACAAAACTAATAAAACTACAACTAAAATGGAGAGGGGGAATATCGGTGAGGCGGTACTCCGGCGTTCGCCCGGCGCCAGCGCGGCCAGGCTCCGTCTCTCTCAGGCTCATCTGGGGCATCGGCAGACCTGAGTATCTACTCGGCAGTATCCCATCTGGCATCGCCCCTGGAGACTGTCGGTACTGGCAGAGGTGTAGCGAAGATACATGCGGCAAACCCAGTCCCAAAGGCAGGCTGAGTATGAGACCCGCTACCACTGGCCTCTCCATCATGCGGCATCTCTGTGCCATATCGGGGCCATGCCGGTGCCGACATGAAACTCTCCTCGTATACCCCGAACTCATTGAGACTGCACGAGAGGGACTCGTACTCAGAAGTATCGGTCTCCGCAGGTGGTGGCTGTGGCGGCATCTCTACTGGACCCTGCAATCATACACATAAATTATTAAATTTGATCTGAATGAAGAAATTTATTAAAACCTGACAGATACTGAAGTATGACATACCTGAGTCTGCACCGGACGTCCATGCTCAACGTACCATGCCGTCCACCCAGCTTTGGACAATACCCAACGATGGTAGTCCCACTCTGGATGCGAATCTGGGGAAGATGGCATATCATCTAGCAGAACAGGGATCGGGTCGGGCTCCTGCGGATTTATCTCACACCAGTTGATGTTCTCTCCGGCGTCTCGCAGCATACCGATGATCTTTCCACCGTGCCTGGCATCCTCAACCACACTCTCATTCTTCTTGAGGGTGCGGTACCCAAGCCGTCTCCAGTTCTTCTTTCCCAGCATGGCGATCCCATGCCCGCACTCCTTGATCGCGGCCAGAAGCTGAAAAAAATTTGGCATGTCAGATCAAACCTTGATGAACTACTAAGTTAGACCAAAACTATGTGGTTTTAGTTGCTTTACCTGGCGAGCCCATGCACGGCCGTTGGGATGGTAACCATCATCGGTTTTGATCCTGTCGCGGAGATGGGCACCGTAATCGCCCTGCAGATATACACTCGCCATGCAGACCTGCGTGTACCAAACATCGTACAGCAACTGGAGATCCCCCTGGGTCTGAGCGATCGGCTCTGGCAAGTGATAGAAGTCCAGATACTGAGGATCCTGGGCCGTCCTGTAGCATGGATCGAAATGGGTGCTCCAGTCCTTATCCAGTCGCCCTCGGTGGTGTACGCTGTAAGAAAGACGTTAGTTGCAATACAAAGCTATCAAGTAATTTGATGTATTTGACAATAAATACAATAGACTACGACTTACCTGTGCAGGGCTCTGTGCGTGGAACTCGACAAAGATGGGTCTGCAGGAATCAACGCCGCTCGACCAAACTGGCGGAGCACCCGATCTGGATAGTGGTGCTCCACTGTCCAGAAGTGTATGAGTGGACCTCGATAGAACCACATCGCCCGCTCCTGCTCGTCACCCACACTGCCCGGCAAGAGGTACTCCGCGTACAACTGATCGTACGGCGTCCACTCAACAAGAGCTTCAGGCAAACTCTGAAGCTCTGACCGGACAGGCCTGATCCCAACGGTAGCACCATGGTTCCGATCCAAGTAGTGGTGGAAACCGTACCACTTCTTGGCGTATGCCGGGCATCTAAACTAATCTGGCTCTCCCCAATCTGGCTCCTCATTGGGGATAGGACGTCCCACCAGTAGCCGTGACCACGACCAGTGCTGAAGCAGGAGTACCGGCCCGTACATCTGCTTCGCTTTCGGCTGCATTTTCAAGAACATTACACTTCAGTGTATTTTGATGGATGGATTGATTAAATAATTTATACTAAAATAAGAGTTGGTGACTTACCTCACTACTACGGCACAGGTGGGAGTATAGATACGCCAGGACAGCCCCACCCCAGTTGTACGTCGACGGCTGCTCAAGGTTCATCAGCAACGGGAGATACATCATCGGCATCTGGTCACCGCTGGAATTAGAAAACATGACAGAACCAAAAAGATCCATCACGTAGCCTCGTGTATATCTGCAATACAAAACATATAAAAATTCTAATAGAATCATCGTATTATAAATTGATTAGTACAAACAAGTTAAAAATTTTACCTCTGAATCTCCAGCTCGGTGGAATCTGCCGAGAGACCCGCGATGAAGTGCTGCCGTAACCTCGTCATCCGCAAATGGAATTTCGACCTCCCATGTTCGCCAATGATATAGGAAGGCTCAGCTCCCAACAACTCCTCGACATAACCTGCGAATCTAGTGCTGTCAGAGACGCCGCCGACGAGTGTGCCACGGATAGGCAAACCCCAGAGAGCACTCACATCCTGGAGAGTCACTGTCATCTCTCTGAATGACATGTGAAACGTGTGCGTCTCGGGACGCCATCGCTCCACCAGTAGAGCGATGAGAGATGCATTAATGATGCTTCTCTCAGTCTGCACGATGTCCACAACCTGATAGAGACCCAGGTTGACGAGGTACGGCTCCATCACATCGTAGTACTTCATGTGAACGCACCGCAACTTCACATCTAGAAGATCCGTGTCCTGCGTTGAAAAAGGTAATCCGCATGGTGATAACATAATAAAATTTAAACCCAACAAAATTTAAAGAAAATATAAGAAAAAGAACGTACCTCACGAGAAGCCAGTGAGACTCGGTGCTCGCTGTGGGGAATCCACAGGAGAGGACTGATGTGCTCCGTGCTGCTGGTACTGATCGGCTCGTCCACTACTGGAAGCGGGGTAGACCGTGCTCTAGGCATCCTGATGTCTAAAATAACCTAATTTCGGTGAAATTACGCTTAATCAGCCTAATTATGGTAAAAAAGGCCAAAATACCCTAAATATTGGTCAACTGTGCTAATTACACTAAATTACGCTTAATTATCCTAGTTTTGGTAAAAAAGGCCAAAATACCCTAAATATTGGTCATATGTGCTAATTTCGGTAAAATTACGCTTAATCAGCCTAATTATGGTCAAAGTGACCAAAATACACTAAATATTGGTCAACTGTGCTAATTACACTAAATTACGCTTAATTAGCCTAATTATGGTAAAAAAAAGGCCAAAATACCCTAAATATTGGTCATATGTGCTAATTTCGGTAAAATTACGCTTAATCAGCCTAATTATGGTCAAAATGACCAAAATACACTAAATATTGGTCAACTTAGCTAATTACACTAAATTACGCTTAATTAGCCTAATTATGGTAAAAAAGGCCAAAATACCCTAAATATTGGTCAACTGTGCTAATTAATCTAAATTACGCTTAATTAGCTTAATTATGGTAAAAAAGGCCAAAATACTCTAAATATTGGTCATCTGTGCTAATTTCGGTAAAATTACGCTTAATGAGCCTAATTATGATAAAAAAGGCCAAAATACCCTAAATATTGGTCATCTATGCTAATTTCGGTAAAATTACGCTTAATCAGCCTAATTATGGTCAAAATGACCAAAATACACTAAATATTGGTCAACTTAACTAATTACACTAAATTACAACAATATAATCTAAATTCTAACACCTAAACCCTAAAATAAATAAATTACAAATTAAATTAGATAAAAAAAAAATTACCTCAAAGAAGAGCTCAAATCCGGTTGTGAGATGAGAGAGTTGTGAGGAGGAGAGAGAAAATGGGGGTATATATATGGTGAAATGCGGGTTAAAAAAAAAAAAAAAAAGAGTAAGCCGGCCAGAAAATGGCCGGCTTAGGGGGGAGTAAGCCGCCTATTTTCTGGCCGGCTTGGGTATTTTTTCAATATTGGGTCCGATTCTGGACATAATTAATAATTTGTATTAAACTTTGGATATTAATAAAAATGTCGGCCCAAATGGACACTGTGGAAAGGGTAACAAAAATTACTTCACCCTACTTCCGATAAATTATCACGGTGGATGGGAAGTCACTTACCAAGTTTTTAAGGCATCTGGGCTATCGATAATGGACATCTACACAAAGAGAGTTCCGGTTGAATGGATAAAATGGACATCTACTCAAAGAGAGTTCCAGTTTTTCTTAAACATACTACAAATTATTTTATGTTTTTAATAAAGGGTAAAATGGGTATTTTATAAATATAAAATGAGTTTTAATATAAAGACAATAAAATGGGTAAATTTGTGAGGTTTGGAAGTTTAGAGGGGGGAATACGTAATTTTGAAGTTTTTGAGGGGTATACATAAAATTCACTCTAACTATTAATTTCGGCCCAAACAATTTGGCATGTAGGATATTTCTAATTAGAGGCCTAGTTAATTTTGAAGGAAATGAGTGGTATTGGTAAGAAGAGTGATAGTTATTTAGATGAATGGTGGAAGAGTCCTTTTAGAAAAGTGTTACAATATTTGGAAAAAAAAATAAACGGAATTGAAGCACAAGAAAATAATTTAATACATTTCTTATGATTAAACATAGCACTTTCCGATTCACAATCAAGAAAAGAATCTATAAAATCAAATCTGCTTTCAAAAGTTATGCAGTACAATATGAAATTCCAAATTCAATCATGTATTCAAATTGTTGCCTACAACAAAACAAATCATTATTTGCCCACATATGGCAGAACATTCAATAGATGTAATCAACTGGCACGGAATATTACCTCACACTGGGACCTATTGTTGGCATGCCACCCATATAAGCCATCTCAAAAGTAGTACTGTCCTGACTTACGTCACTTACTAAGTTTGTTGTGCTTTTTTTATGAATATCTTCCATCGAGATTTCAAAATCCATGCTTTCCTTTAGGTCAGCAACTACTGCACTCATTGTAGGCCTCTGAGATGAGGTGCGTTCAGTACACCGACATGCTAGTTCCGTAACCTTCCAGACTGAGTTTATGTCATACTTGTCTTGCATTCTAGTGTCGACAATGCTTTCAATATCTCCGCCGGATAGTTTTTGATGCACCCATTGTACCAAGTTACCTCCTTCTCGGCCGGCGTTAATTATAGGTGGGCGGCCCGTGATTATTTCTAGCATAACGACTCCAAAACTATACACGTCACTCTTGGCACTTAGCTGGTTTGATAAATAGTATCTGAAAATGCATGCCATAGTTAATTACTATGTCTAGAAGTTTTGAACAATCCAATAGAATCCACACAAAAAAAAAAACCACTGAAGCTATGGCACCATATATAGCCTCACTCAAAGAAAAATATCATTTAAAAAATCAATTTTCTATAATATTTTTATATGTAAATATCTCATTGAATTTCTTGAATTGGTCGGAATATTGTAATGGAAAATTTAGAGCCATCAGTACATCGATCATAAAGTAACATGCTCACATGCATGCAAGCAAACAAATACAGGCATGAATAATATTTTGGTAACATATTTGTATCGAACCAGGATAACCAATGAAAAAAAAATAACAAAATGTAGGAACATAAGATTGTACAAATGTTATCTTCTCAGGCTACCATTCAATCAAAATAGACGCAATTTAAAAGCTTTTTTACTGATTTGAAAGTTATTTCAAAACTAATTTAAATGTTGATCTTTTACTATACATTTGATCCTTATCCGAAAGATTCAAATTGTCTTATTTTATAATTGGCCAATTTCAGATCACATATTTTTTTTTTTTTTTTTG
>JAJGRW010000752.1:187154-245326 GCA_025461045.1 Carex parvula
CATAGTGAAAGAACCATGTACTGTAATTATTATTTTTAGTTTTTTTTATAATCATGTTTGCTGGCCAGTAAAGAATCATAAAATGAACTTCATACAAATTAATTTGAGGGGTTATTAATAAATCAAAAGTGTAAATTAACATACCAAAAAACCGTGCTACTTATTTCATCAAGATTGTGAAGGTTATTCACAATTTTTCTCAATCAAGAAACCTCTCCTTAGATGTGTCTCACATCCATGCAAAGGTTCCTTCGTTAAGAAAATCTGTGATTAAACCTTCATATGATGATTGAAAACACAATTGCTAGGTATTGAATATTGATTTCCCTCTTCTCTGTTTGATTGGGATTGTCAGTCTTATAGCTCATCATAGTTCCTCTAAGAGTAATCATGTTAAACCCGACAGAAAATCAAGATGGCACACGAGGGGAAAATAATGAAGATTAGGGATGAAGACTCGATCAACACCAATCAGAGGGACAAAAAAGGAAATGAAGTGACCGTGTATGAAATAATAGATTAGGGAAATCATGTCTAGTCTTAAATGTAGTAAGTGTGTACAAAGAGGTGGTTGAGGGCTTGAGACTATCTCTACACAAGAAATAAATACTAAAAGGGGTTATGGTTGAGAGGCGCGAATGAATCATACATGGCTTTTTTAATAAGAGGACCGTGTATGAAGTGATATAACCATACACAGTTCAATATTATTGAACTGTGTACAAATAAATGTGACTTATGGATACAGTCCAATACTAACAGACTGTGTGTGTATGATGGAGATTTTTTTTTTCTACGCAAGTGCCTCCTCCCATTACACACTGTTAATGTGAAATTTTTTCACATCTGTGTATGGTATACCATGTATGGTCGCGTTTTCTGTACTAGTGAAAGTATCTCTTTTTATTCATCACAAAATTCAGTACGCCTATTTTTTTTTGGTAAGATTTTTGTGATGTATTAAATACATAACATCAAACTACTGTAGATTACATATATTTTGAAATTCAAGCATTCACTAACATACATTTTTAATTACTTAGGGAAGCCCAAAAAACAACAACTTCTTGAGTTCAACCCTCTATCTTTATTTCTTATTGTTGAATGCTGCCAACTACATGACCTCTTTTGGACAATTAATGTTATCGTAATCATCGAAATTATTATTATTTTTAGTATTGGAATAATTATGATAAAAATAAGGTAAAATCCATGATGTAGTTTATAATATTTTACTTCATCTGTCTAGCTATTCAAGATTAAAAAAAATAGTGGAAATATACACCTAAACAGACAGGTGAGTTTATTTAACCAATGCATTTTCAGTCCAACAAGTTTTGAAATGTAGTGGGTACAATACTCAGATTAAACAAACAAAATAAAGAAATGGTTCATTAATTGTCAGAAATTTTATAACAACAGATCGACGTGGAGTCCTGATCTCACTTTGTTTGACTTCAATTTAATTATCTAATTTCCGAGTTGTTTGACTTAAATTAACGGTGCTCCTACTCCTTCAATTGGGTTCAATCTTATCTGCTGGATACTTAATTTTTCTATTAATATTCTTAGCTGGTACTTACTCTGTACATTGATTGTATAATTATATATAGCTGTTTGTCTTTGGCATTGCTTAGTCAAATAAAAATAAAAAAGGTAAAAGACCAGTAAAAGGGAATTAGTCATTATGATGCTTGATTTCGACAGGGGTATATAAAAATTGAAAAAGAGAAGAAATAAACCATTTCTTGACTAAAAAAAGGAAAACATAATTTGTTCAATACTACTAATTTATTAAGTCTGACGGCTTATTATATTGCATACACTGTCTACGGGCCAATTTGCCAAAAAAAATGTACATACAATCAACAACCAAATATATTATTTTAAGTTTAGAATTATTAAAAGAGAGATGTTAACAATTGTTGGAATATTTTTCGAATTGTCTCCAACTAAAATATTTTGTTTTGTAAAGTGCTGATAAATCTAAATTACAAATTTGAATTTATATATAATTGACACTAAACATGATTACAATTCAGAAACAAAATATCCTTTACAACAAAAGACAATACTTTATTTGAACTCTACCCATAGTAAATGGCATAATTTTTTTTTTGTCATTTTTATCAATTGATAATTTTTTTAAATTGATTGCCAAAAATAATTTTTTGGAAGATATAGGTTTATATCTTATCCGAAGTCTGTGAACTATTCAATTTTTTATTTAGAATGACTGATATAAAAATAATATGAGCAAGTGGTCATTATTTTTATAACAATAGACTTGGAACTTGATCCCACTAATAAACCTTAGCAAGTAGAAATAGCATTTTTTTTTGAGGTACTTGACTTCAATTAATTGTGATCTTCTTGTTCGGTTCAATTTATTTTTTAGGAAAAAATTTAAAAATCCTACAAATGTTGTAAAATCGGAAGTTATTTTAAAGTGAAAGAAAATGTGGAAAATTATATGAAAATAATTATTTTTATTGGAAGTTGAAAGTATATTGTGCTTTGAAAAATGGCGGACTTAATTAGGACTTGTAAATTTGGTAGTATACTTACGAAATAATAATGTTAAAATGTTCATATTTTAATTAAAATAAAATGTATCTATGTATTTTATCATTTTATGTGATATCAAAATAAAATTATATCTCATCCTTAATAGAAGGTAATATAGTAGGTAGGGGCGTTTAAATGGTCCGTTCGATTGAAACCAAAATAAAATAGACAAACAAAAAAAAATGAAATTTACAATCAATATTTTATCTGTCTATATATATTTATGTTTTCTGATACCATAATTGGAAAATGAAATCTTAAACGTCAAATAAATACTTTTCATGAAAAATTAAACCTCCTTATTGGTGCTTATTGATTACATCTACATCTGTATTGCCAAAATATTATCCAGAAATTGATACTGTATCCTCTAAGATATCTCAATTTTTTTTTATGTCTATTGAGTATTCAAAATGCAGGAAGGTAATTAATATTATTGTACTTTAATATTATTTTACGGTCCTGATTTTCCAAAATTAACTCAAAATTAATGTGAATTCCCAGAAATTCCACCAATTTATATTTGTCTGACTAACACAATCATAGTCTAATTGAGGATGAAAACTGAATAAATAAGTGTTCACTAATTTTAAAAATATCTAATGGTATGAATAATATTTAGGGGCTATATATATATATGTAGCCCTCTTTTCCCTCAAACTCTTTCCACCCCTGCTTAATTGAGAGCAAAGCCTGATAGTAGGAAGAGGGGCTGGATCAATAATGGGCTGCACAGTTTTGGGCCGAGCAGTTGGATCGTCAAATTAGGTCCACTGGTGTTGCACATGAATCGACTAGTGGCTTTATCATAGTTTTGGGATCACATGAATCGCATAGTATGTAGGTTGATTAGATATTAATTATACCTTACTTGTTGCTTAACTATCTATCAACTTGATCCATATAAAGTCGAAGTATTAATACATGATTTTGTGTGTGTGTGTGTGTAGTTTTAGTGTGGTTAAATGAATGTTCTTCCTGTGATAAGTTTCCTCGGTGAAAATGGATAGAGATGTCCATAATCAATTATCAGCCGGGCCAAATCACATTGATGCCTATTTAGAATATAGGGGGTGTTTTGAGATTTGTGCAGGATTAAAACCAACAACTCAGATCTCATTATACTTGGTGCGCTATTGCACCGGATCTGAATTCTAAGTCCACAGTATATATTGATGTGAATCTAATAAATATTCATTTTCGATTTCCTAAGTAATAGTTCCTACCATGTATATCACTACAAGAATGGAACAGTATCTGCGAAAGTAAAAAGTGACTATCCGCGAGGCTATACCGATATAAAGATGTTTTTTCTATACCAACTTTGTATCCCCTCTTTTTGCATGGCGCACAAAAATATTAAGAACATAATAATACAAAATTAAGAAACCTACTACATTTACTACAAATAATTAATAATGATTAATCAAATACATTTTTTTTTAAGAATTGAACTTTTTTCTTATGTTCTTCTAACATACATATACCAAATAAACATCAATCAGATCTGTACACTGGTAATTAATTAGTTGAAAAACGAAAGTTATCCCCGTTTGCAAACACCATATATATATATATATATATATATACAAAACATTTTTGTAGGAATAGTACCTAAATGTAGGCGAAACCTCCCTTTAGGTCCCCCAGTTCATAACTGCACCCCGCAAAAATTGTAGCATCGTAATAATTATAAAACAAACAAAATGCTACAAAATAGAAGAAGAAATTTAACAAGATGGAAAGAATTATCTCTCACAGGGGCCGGTCGTTGGAATGCTACCCAAGGAAGCCATCTCAAAATCTCCATCCTTGCTTTCATCAGTTAATAATGTCTTAGTACTTTTGTTATCCTTTTCTTCCATTGAAGTTTCCAAATCCAGGCTTTCCTTGATCTCAGCAGCTACTACAGCCATAGTTGGCCTTTCAGAAGAGGTGAACTCTGTGCATTTACATGCAAGATCTGTAACCTTCCACACTGAGTTTATGTCATACTTGTCTTGCATTCCAGGGTCCACTATGCTTTCGATATCTCCTCCGGATAGTTTTTGACGGACCCATCGTACCAAGTTTACTCCTTCTACACCGGCGTTAGTAGGGGGCTGGCCAGTGATGATTTCTAAGAGAACAACTCCAAAACTGAACACATCGCTCTTGGCACATAGCTGGTTCGATAAATAGTACCTGAAGGTGCATGCAATACTTAATTACTACTTCAGAAAAGTTTGGAATCATCGATAGAAATCAGTTTTATATAACATTATCATATGTCGATATATCATTGAGTTTGTTGAACTGGTGGGAATTAAGAAAAATAAAAATTTTAAGCAAAGCCACTAGTTGATCCATGCATAATGAAGTATCATATTATACTTGTACATACATACATACATACATACATGCATACATACACACCACATGTTCATGCATTAAAAATTCATACCTATATGAATAATATGTTGTAACCCTCATTGCCAATAAAAAATTAATCAATGTAAAAACATAATATCATTTTGGAAGATTATTTATTGTTGATAATGTCATTTGTCAACTAATTTAATTGTTGATATTTTATGACAGTTGCTCCATGCCCAAAAAACTAAAATTGTCTTATATTGTAATTGCCAATATAAACATAGATCACATGATTATATATATACATTTTATTTTTCGCAGTTACGTTGTCATTTTTCATGCTTGTCAAATAATTTGCCATGGTGAGAAAACAAAAAAAAAATTGAGATTTCATAGACAAAAGGATGTCTTACTCGGGATCCACATAACCAGGAGTGCCTATTATTCTGGTTAAAACATAACTGATTGCATCATCGTCAAAAGTCCGGCAGAGCCCAAAATCGGCAATCTTTGCCTCGAGATTTGCATTTAAGAGAATGTTGGTGGTCTTGACATCCCTATGGATTAGTGGTGGATTACAAGCCTTATGCAGATACTCCAATCCTTCGTTACAATATTTCATTCAACTCAAAATGTTCTCAAAATGTTCTTAATAATTTAATTTATTTTTAAAGGACAAAAGATGGAGAAATTTATAAAAGAACAACAACAGAAAGGTTGCAGTAAAGAGTTTGGCACTCTAATTTAATCAGAGTCATAACATTTAACTGTTATTCGATTTACTTCATTAAATTCTCTTCTCGGATATATTTTTTAAAAAAAGAATGGGCAGAAATTACGACAATAATTTATTGTATTTTATTATGTATTAGAAGATGCTTTCGAACCATACCTAGTGCAGACTGATATGCAATTCTAAGTCGTTGCTTCCAAGTAAGTGGCCTTACATCATCTGCTATTTGACGGCATTACAATGTCAATTAGCTTCAGATTATTCACTCTGTAATAATAAATAACCATCGAATTTGATGAAAGACATAAGTGCAAGAAAGAGTTCAATCACCTTTGAGCTTTTGTTGTAGATTTCCTTCTTGCATGTACTCATATACAAGCGCCATGCAGTTTCCCTCAAAGCAGTAACCCATTAGTGTGACCAAGTTCTTGTGATGAACTCTTGCCAAGTTTTTAGCCTACAAAGAATTTATAGAAAAGTACATATCTTTAACTTGTTATAACAATGGACCTTCAGTTGTCCATTGAACTATTATTAAAGGGTAGAGCTTTTTGTATAGCTATTATAACAAGTGTTAAGAAGATTTATGTCAGCAATGATTACCTCAGCCACCAATTCCTCAACCCCCTGTGTGGACAAATTAGAGCGCATCTTAACTGCAACCTGAAATCCATTTTCTATGATGCTCAAATACACACTTCCAAATCCTCCATTGCCAATATTATCCTTAAAGTCATTTGTAATTCTCTTGAGATCATCGTAAGTGAATTGACGATTATCAATATCCAGAAAACCTTGTGCTGCTGCAGGGTTTGATTCAAAACTTCCATTTGGCTTTGGGAAGATTGATTTGTTACCTGTATATAAAATACAGAGACAATCATATACATAATTCATTTTAAAGATGTATACATAAACAGCTTTTTAGTGTAAGCAGTTAGGCACTTTTACACTAATTTTAAAGATCTAAACACTCCTGGTAATTTATAAATAATTAATTCCTTTGTTTTGCACCACTCAAAATAAAGACCCAAAAAAGTGAAGAAATTCTTTTTAGACTAAGAAAACAAATACAAGACATATTTAAATTACATATTTTAGTCCTTGCTTGTAGAATTTTCCCAATATGACAATAATAATTCACAGATTAATGACACATATCATCAGTCATTATAAAAAAAAAATGAGAGCAGTGGTTTTGTTAATCAATAAGCGGAAAATTAAAGGATGTAGAAAAGACACAACTTACGCTTGTTCCTCAACCAAAAGACTGTTGCAACGACAACAGTAATAACCAACAACGGGACGGCCACCACAATTGATATTTTAATATTCTTCTTAGAAGAAGGAGTTGGAGTCGGATTTATATCTCCAAACCTAACACCCAAAACATTGAAAATTAAAATGCCAATTGAAATTAATTACTAGTGCCTGCCAACATGGTTTAAATTGAGACAATATTAATAGGCAAGATTTTTACTTGACTCATCAAAGTAACTTTTTTAAGGAAAGTTAACATGTGCAAAGATGGAGGTGCTGAATAATTTTTAGGATCGTGATAATTATTCCCGCACTCCCATCCCCCCATTACCCCCTACTTAACTTCCATAACTACCATGGGGACCACAAAAATTTCAGCATTGATTTTTATTATAGCTATAAAGTGAATAATTTTTACATAAATAATTCTCTCAAACTATATGGGGGGGCCACTCAAACTACATGGGGAGAATCGTACACGTTTTTAGAGATGGATTTTTTTTTCTTTTTTCAATTTCATCCACATTTCTGATGATCTATGAGGAATTTTGCGAATGTAAAATCACGAACATCTTCTACGCAATTTTATCTTTCAAATGAGATTCATGATGACCTACTTTCGGGCTTGTCGTCACACAAGTATTTATACCTCGTCATGTAAGTATTTATACCTATATTTGCAAGTATTTTTCACATAGACACTGGCTGACATCTGGAAGTATTAATATCAAGTATTATAAGTATTTATACATACGCACTGAAGTATTTATACCTATATGGTCAACTATTTTGTCTAGAGAAAGGTTGACGCAGGGACGATTGGTGAAGGTCGATGCGGGAATGCGGAGTCTACAATTGGGGGAAAATACTTGCAAGTATAGGTATAAATACTTGCACGACGAGGTATAAATACTTGTGTGATAACGAGTCGGAAAGTACATCATTATGGATCTCACTTGAAAGATAAAATTGCATCGAAGACGTTCGTGGTTTTAGATTCGCAAAATTGGTCACAGATCATCGTAAATGTGGACGAGATTGAAAAAAAAAAAAAAAAAAACCACCTCTAAAAATGTGTATGATTATCCCATGTAGTTTGAGTGATCCCCCAAATAGTCATATCAAGTTACACATGTAATTATTAATATCTTAATTTGCAAGTATTAATTTAATATCTTAGTTTTCATGAACCCATCATTCATCAGAGGAAAGAAAATTGAAAATATAAATTCGTTTATCTAATGCAAACAAATTAAGTTGTTCCTCTGAGTTACACATCAATTAGAGCGTATCACGTGCCAATTATGTGTTATTCAAGTGCACAAACAAGTATCAATTTTGTTCATACAGTCTGTGAAGTATCAACTCTATGTAAACTTAAATTTGTACTTGAGTGACATATATAAGCACTTAACAAAACAAAATAATACGCTTTAATTGGTAATAATTCGAAAACTATCTAAGTCATTGTTATCATCTTTCTTTAAATATTTATATGATTCGGAAGCAAATGTTTCCTCTAGGTCAAAAGACTACTTTATTTAAATACTATATATACCCATCACAAATGTCATCCTTTTTATCATTTTTTCCCACTTGTGAAGAATATTCTCACTGCCATCCTACTGTCAAATCCAACGATTATTTGAAGGATGAAATTAAATACAAATATATTGATAAAATTACAAATATATTGCAAAACAAAAAATTCGATCTAATAGCTCCTATCATGCTCTCACATTTTGGAAGATGAGATTTTTTATGTTACCTGAAGTCTGAACTACTTAATTTTAATTGATAATGATTGATATGCAATAATAGGAGCAAGTTGTACTTTAATTATAACAATAGACGTGTAGACCTGATCCACTAATGCATCTCAATACCAGCATTTCATCTACTTTTAGGTGTTTGACTTCAATTAATTTAGTTCCTTCTTCCCCTTTGGTTCACCGAGTTTAATCATACACCCACATCAATATTTGTGCTTTTGGCGACAGGGACTTGGCATATAGCATCATCTTGAATAGCTTAAGCTTCTCCTAGATTCAATTTACCGTTTGAGCAACAAATTTGATGATCTCCAGTTATGACATGAATCGGGCCTATGCCATTCATGCAATGCGCTCTCTTGAATCCATTTTAAATTGAATTGAGGGAGCATATAGCATCGCAGAGGCCTAGTTATCATCCCTTTCAAACTTCAGAGCCCAATTTGCCTAATAGCCCGAATTCCCATTTTCGTCTCCCTTTCCTTCTCGGCCACAATTATAGCTTGTGAGATAAAGTTACTTGTAGAGATTTGAACAGCGAGAAGAGGAAAGGAACCATTATCGACTTCAGGTGAGCATTGGCTAGAAGTCATGTTATTTAGCTTCGAATTTAAAACCTTGCCTTTGGCCATGGCGCGGGCGGAAGGAAGAAGGAGGGAGAAGGTTATGTAGGCGAAGGGCCCACCTGTCAGTCCCTCTAGCTACAGCGTCCTTTTCTTTTAACATTTCATTTCTTTTAGCTGAGCTTGGCACTTTGTGAGCCGTGTAAAGACTCGGGTAGGATGGATGACGGACCGGGAGTACGCAAACTGAAGGGGTCAGAGGCGCCTTTGTTTAAATTCAGTGACGTTGAGTCGCTCTTGGGTGGTCTTGGTTTATAGTGAGCTGAGGTGCTGCTAATTCGGCTCATGAGGTTTAGTACCCGTAGTAAGCCATGTCCACCCATCTTTTGAACTCAGCAAAAATGCTGTTGATTCACTGACATGTGGGCCCATGTTGCTAGGGATTTGCTAGTAGCTCCAGATTGCACCTAGAGTGGTTTGCGAGATGATTTTGCTAAGTGGACCCCATTGTTTATACCCAGCATATTATCCAGCAATTGTTTTATTTGTAGGAAATTAATTCCTTTGTGATTTTGACCATATTGCATATCAAAATTCATGGTTTTGCAATATTATCAAGAATTCTAATATGTTATACCCAATTTATCTTGGAGAGCCTGCACATGATTTTAGCACCTTCCAACTATATTTAATTGTCCCAAAATTGCCATCTCTTATGTTGAATTTAAATAGCAACTTTTTAGAGTTCAACAACAAGAACATAAGAAATGCATGGTTCAGTCATGCCTTTTTAATTAAATGTACATACACTCAACAACCCAAAATATTAGTTTAGGTAGTGTACCATGTTTTTTTTTTTTCAATGTTTGGTTCGGGCGGGGAAGGTATTAAAAATTCTGATCAGTTTGATCTAACTATTTTTAAAAGAAAAATAAACTGAACATAACTGAACTATTAAACCGGTTTTAAAAAAATTACCGAACCGATCTATTTAATTAAGTAGAAAAACAGAACCATTTAAACATAACTATTTTGGTTCAGTTTAAAACCGATTAAACCAGATGAACACCAGTAATCTCACATGATGCGAATTCCAAACAGGGTCATCCATCTTCGAAAATTGCATAATGTAAAATTGAAAATTTGGAAATTGTAAAAACTATTTCAGATTATTTTACTTCATTTGTGTATTATTCATGAATAAAACTAAATAGTGGCAAAGTACACCTGAAAACACATTTAATTTAAAATTTTCCGGTTAAACAACTTTTTAATTGTAGATGATAGAACAGTGAGATTAAACAAGAACATAAGAAATAGTTCAGTCAAGTCTTTTTAATTAAATGTACATACAATCTGCCTACGGGCCAATTTGCCAAATAAAAATGTACATCCAATCAACAACCCAAAATATAATTAGTTTAACTAAGTTTAGAATTATTCAAGACATGTGTACCATGTGTACATCAATAAATTTCGTTTTAATTTTTCTTGAACCCAAGATGCAACAGAGAGGAAAGGAAATTGAACTCTACCCATATATAGTAAATGGTATCCTTTTTTTTTATTTTTTTAAATGTTATCTTTGGCTGTCCTACAATCAAATAGAATGATTATTTGGCTGTCCTACAAACAATTGATAATTTCAAATAGCACCAATTATGTTCTGTATTTTTGGAAGATAGAGATTTTTATATTTTATCCGAAGTCTATTAACTATCCAATTTAATTTTTATTTAGGGGGAATTTCACGTTTATCCTTCAAAACTTCAAAATTACGTATTCCCCCCTCTAAAATTTAAAATTACATATTTCCCCTTCTATTGTTTTTTATATTAAAGCTTGTGTTTGGAATTTTTTTGGAAACAGTTGATCTGAAATTTTTTGGGATAGTGATCAAAATAGTATCCTATCCGTTATAATTTTTGGGATCCGAAAACAGATACAGATAAGGATCATATGTTAAATTGGTTCGGATCCTATCAAGGAGGATTAAAATTAATGCGTCATGTTTCTCATGTCTCATAGTGGGAAATAAATCTGCTGCGATTCCAAAGAATCGCAGGGACCCTGCTTTTCCAAATCCAACCATTCATTTTTTGAAATGCACGAATCTCAAAATCAGTTAGTTGCTATGCACCAATCTCAAAATATATAAATAGTTGGATTTGAAAAAGCAGGATCCCTGCGATTCTTTGGAATCGCAGCAGATTTATTTCCCTCATAGTGATCCTATATATCAATTAGTGATCAAATAGTATCCTATCAATTAGTGATCAAATATTATCGGATCAGATAGTGATCAAATATATATATAGTATCCTATCCGTTATAATTTTTTTGATCCGAAAACAGATACGGATATGGATCATATGTTAAACAAATATGAATACGGATCATATATTATTTATATACGAATATGGATATGAATATAATTTGGATAATTAAAAATAAATTACTTGATCGTGGAATCAGAATCTCACTTGATCATGAATTCAAAATCGGATCAGAAACTTGAATATTTTAACAGAAGCATGTTTTGTATGAAAATATAAGAAAAAGTTAGTAAAAAATAATTTGTTCAAAAATTATGTTTAGACAAAATATTAATTCAATATAATACAATTACTACAATGTAATGAAAAAAAAAAAATGACGTTAGTCAGACAAATGAAGCTAGCAAGAGAGTTCAAACTAATTGTAGTAAGAGAATGGACTCCCCATTGTCAACTCTTTGTGTTGATGCAAGTGCCGCCCAGTTTCGGGGAAATAAAAAAAATGGGTATTCACATGCTTTCACATGATAGTTTACTTTTAATTAGCTGTCCTTTCCTAGAAGGTTAATTTATTGGCTTAATTCGAATTTGAGATATACACAACGAAGATAATTAAATTATAAGGGGAAAGAAGATAAATAAACTAGCATACAGTGGGAAAAATTGCATGGCATGGCGGAGCCGGCTCCGTCACGGAATGGCACGGCATGCGTGTCAATTACGTGCCGTGATTCGTGTCCCGTGTTCCGTATCGTGACTATTCGCGTGTCGTGTTTATCTTTTAAAACTTTAACACAGCACAGCACATCACGTGAAAGATCTAATCACGACAAGGCACAGCACTGCACTGCACGGTACTACTATTTTACTCTTTTCTGGACTAAACAATTTATTCATTTTAATGAATTACAACGACTTTAGTCAGATTTGATGTGACTTCGTCGAGCATACCTTAAAAAAATAAATGCCATGTGCAATTTATTATTTATTAAAGTAGCCGGTACACCACATTATTTTTTAATTCTATTCTCGAAAATTGAACCACCGGTGTGGCTTGTCGAGTGTTTGAAGGTATCTTCTAATTAATTAAGACGACTAGTATAGTGGATTGTCCACGTAGAAGTGTTCACAAATTATTCGATTGTTCTCCTTTTCAAACTAAATGGAAGCATCTGTTTTATATTTTTCTGCATTATAAATAGAAGTCTTCACTAAAAAGGAAGCATCTTGATTCTTAACGGAGTACCTACGTCCATCTAGCAATGTATAGATCCTGTTTTCTTGAAGTGATTGGAGATATCTTTTTAGAAACTAAAAACAGAGAAATTATTTTACATTATAAAAGTCATCTAATCTGACTAGCCATTGACTCCTCGGAATAGATGCTTGCACCCTTGTCATGTGTTGCAATATATTAACCAATCACACCAATAATACAATTAGTATGCATAAAACTTAAATCAGAGATCCAAGACCAACTCAAACATCAGCAATCACCCAATACTCAAATTCAACCATTCTATTCTTCAAGCGTGCCAAGAAAACCAAATACTCATATCAAACCTTGCTCAGCATCAATGATGTACTAGAAATTCGCTAATTTCATTCGGTTCTTGTCGAGAAAACCAAATACCAGATCAAACCTAACAAGCGTCACACCACCACGTGACGATTTGTCAAACTATCCCCTCAGTTCGAGGCTGCAACAGCAAAAACAACCTCCAAGTGATTAAGAAAAATCCAACCAAAAGCCAAGTGAAAAGCTATAGCCATGACAGAACATAAATATTCTTGCATGAAAAGCTATAGCCATGGCTGAGATCATAATGATTATAATCAGCTGCTTCATCATTTTCTTTTCTGTTTGGCTTCCCTGTTTACAATACATGCATTGGTTTTTTCTACTACGAAATACAAGGAGAATCGCAAGTGACAAAAATACAAGCCTCTTCCTACCTACGGGTTATACCCTTTTCCTCCCACTCATGTCCTACATGTTCTCTCGAGCGAAAGAATATAACCTAGAAGTCAGAGCTCAATTTATTCTCACCTGGATGGTGCACATTGAGATCATTCGTGTGTGGAAGGACAACTACTCCAATTGGGAACTAAAGAAGTCATTGGAGCAATTGGTCCGATTATTATGGGTGGGTTATCTTGTTTACACGTATGCACCTCTAAAAGGGATCAGGGTGAGTCTTTTCTTCCTCTGTATTTATTCTGTTGTCTCTGAGATCCTGAAAGGATATATGTTCCACGAAGCCAAGAACTCATATCTAATAGGAAAGAACCCAAAACTAATACACAATTACGTGAAGAGAGTAATGGTCCAAGATGACCTTCAAACAGTTCAAACCCCACCACTCCAAGATGACCTTCAAACAGTTAAAACCCCACCACTGAGCAGTTGCAAATACATTGTTATGGGCGAGAAAATTCAAGAGATACCTGTTTGCAGTAACGATTACCTCCTAGGCACAAAAGAATCAAACTCTGAAGGCATACTCACGATTGGCCGAGTTTTCCAGCTCGACTCATCTCAAGATGAAGCATTTAGTTCGGCACATCCCTACTGGCGTGACGCTTGCCTCTCCCTTGCCCTTGCTAAAATGTTGATGCGAAGGTTCGCCAAGCTACCAGTTGTTGAGGCCGGATGTAGAAAAGCCCTTGATTTTGTACTCGAAGGTCTAATTGACTATATTGGCAGCAATCCAGATAGTCAAACAGACGAAAATGATGGAGAAAGAAAGCGAGTGGAGAGGGTATATGGCATTATCCAAAAAGAGCTGAAGTTCGTATCTGATTATATGCAGATTAAGAATCCGTCTTATTATTATTTTGGTTGGTATCTTAAAGTTCATATGATCAATATTTGCATCATATTAGGTAATGGATTTTACCTTTTAGCGCGTAATTTAGTTGCATTGCAATCTTTTCAGGGGAAAAAAGAATACAATCGTTGCTTATATTCTTTTAGATATGGTGTTGGAAGGGTGGAAAGTTTAGCTTCATATGATATATACATCACATTCATTCTGATTTTCGCATGTGGATACATCATGTTCCCCGGGATAACGGTGTACATGGAACGCTGGTCCATTCTTATACAAGTTGAAAGGTACATTAAAGACCCTAAAAAGTGGAAAAGACCAACCCGCTCACGGGCAGCATCCAAGTCAAGGAAACTACTTTACGATCTTGCAATTCTCGTACGCTTTCCAAACAAGAAAACTAGAGTTTATTCCACCATTCTTGATGTGTCAATTCTCGTACGCTTTCCAAAGTACATCAGAGAAAAAGTTCCATTTTCATCCCCAACTGTAGTTCACAGTATTGATGCAAAAAAAGCCATACTAAGATCCTTGAAAAAAAATGGGGGTCAACTCACCAATGGAGAAATTTCAATAAAGAAATATGGCATGGAAGATTTGGATTGGGCTTGCCCGCCTAATGGTAGTACCACAGAGGCCATCCTTGTTTGGCATATTGCCACAACCCTCTTTCACCACCAGGAACCCTCACCGCAACAAAACAACAATCCCATCAACGAGGAGCAAGAGGTGGCCTTAGCGTTGTCCAGTTATTGCCACTATCTAGTGAATTCTCTTCCTGAGCTCCTACCACAGGATGTTGACCAGACAGAAAAAATGTATGGAAGTGTAACAAAAGAGATATTGGCCATTCCTCGGTGCAGAATTGAATGCAGGGCACATGGGGTGAAAAAATGTCGTTGCAACAATGCTCTGCAGGCAACATTGGGTGAAAATTCTCTGGTCCGGAAGGGTTCCAAGCTGGCCAAGGATCTTATGAATTGCGCTAATCAAGGAAAAGAGGTATGGAAGATGTTGGCTGAGTTTTGGGCATAGATGATGTTGTTCATCGCTCCATCCGACAATGTGGATGGTCATGAGAAAATTTTAGACAGCTGTGCTATCGCATTAGCCCGCTGTGCTATCGCATTAGCCCGCTGGGAGGACTTATCCTTGTATTTAACTTTCCAGTAATGGAATGGGCATCTTGCCTTTTAAAAAAAAAAAAAAAAATGAGAAAATTTTAGACAGGGAAGAGTTGATCACACAATTATGGGCATTACTTACCCATGCTGGTATTCTTACTAGGCCCGAACCAACCGAGCTTCAGGATCATGAGTGCGAGAGCAGTGCAGTTAGGGAAGATATGTATGTTTGAATTGTCGATGTCATTTGTACTGTTTATTTTCTTATTGGCATATGATAGCTGTGTGTTGCAATGCAGTTGCTTATCTAAGTTAAATGTTTGTGTATTTATTTTCTTGTCAGCGTATGAATAAGTTTTTTTGTTTGAATTATTTGCCAGTTGTACCACTTTTATTTCAGCAACAAGCTAGGCTTGAAATTCTCACAACTTTTGTAGTAGTTGGTTTCTCTATATTTTTAAAATTTGCTGTTCATCTATAATTTTGCTATTCATACGAAAAAATCTATATATCAACACACGGCTCCATTATCTCCATTTTCGCCGCAACTTTAGCTACACATCCCTCTGTCACCTTGTTCAGATACACCAATGGTGTATTCCCAATCAACTGAAACACCAAATTTTCAAATGAAATTAGAAATTAATTTAATTATAATGTAATTAGTACCAAATTGGAAATAAAAAAAAAGAGATTAATTACCTCAGTGACATCCTTAGCGTTGGTGGTGAATACTAGAAACTTCGCACTTGAATTTGTGGAAAACCAAAGGAATTCCAGTAGAGATGTGTTTATATTGAAACGGAGAGGCTGAGCGCATGGAATTGCGACAGAAGAGAAACTGGAATTGGGAGAGAATTTACCATGGACATGGTCTACTGCCGTATCTTTCGAACCACAAAGTATGTTTAGCCGAGAAACAGTTTGTGGACCTCATATCATATTCCGAAATTTTTAAATATATCATTTAATCACGAATTCCGTGAAATTTTACATTACCACGGTTGCAACTTGAAGTTGCGTCCACTACTTTGGTGGATGCAATTTGAAGTCGTGTTCAAATATTAGTGGACGTAACTTTAAGTTACATCTATTAAACCATATTAATATAGAATTCACAGTAAGTTTTAATAGATTTTTTTTATAAATTTTCAAAAATAAAAAGAGCAATTAATAATTTGAATATATTAGAAAGAACATCAAACAAAATAGATAAAATATCTTATAATTTAGATGTACTAGAAGTACAAAAGAATATTTTTCAGTCAGGATTTTCTATGGCTGTAAAAAAAATTAAACTAATTCTTGATATATTGTTGGAAAAAATAAAAATATTTTGGATCTCAATTATTGATCTAGGTTAAAAAACAACTTCTAGGTATTAAAAAAAGTCATCGTGATACTTCTAGTACATTCAAATTATAAGTTGTTCCTTCTATTATTGAAAATGAATTAAAGAATCTAAATTTCGTCTGATGTGAAATAAAAAAAAATTCACAAATTAAAGCATGTAAAGCAATTTCAACAATTTCAACAATTCAAGCATGTAAAGCTTCCTTCGTAAGCAAGAGATTTCAAAGTTGGTCAGAATCAAGCAACGCATCTATATGTGCACGGTTAAGAGTTCAAGTCGGTTTTACAAGGTCACAAGTAACAACCATCAAGGCTCATTTCAACAATTCAAATGTTCGCAAGTTCAAGAGCCACGAAGGTCTTAGATCGCATATACAAAATGCACAAATGACCCCCATCAATGAGCAAATATCACAACTACAAATCAGAGGGCTCAACCCGCATGCCATCACAAGGCATAAAGAAAGGAAATCAAAGATTCGCAATGTTACCAGGAAATGCTAAGAGTATCCTTTGACGCGCGTCGACTGGTACCGTAGCGGAGGGGTCGGGTCCTGCTTGCCGCTGTCTCCCCGACTTCGTTTCTCGATCTATCTCCCCACCCAGTGTAAGCCCGCCAAGACAAACACAAAACAATATCCAAATCAGACCCTAGCTTAAGCAATTCAAGGGGGCTCAGCCCAAATTCACAAGGAGGCGTAAAAGGGATTTACCGAAGGAAAGGCTTCCAAAGTCGGGTGTTGGCAAAAGTCGGTGCAAACACCATGGCTAGAGTTTTTCTTCAACATTGCTTCTCGGCCGACCTCAGGTCCGGCCTTCCTCTTAATCCCGAGCACCACCAAACCAAGAAGCGCACAACTTCGTCACTGAAATCACAAGGAAAACCCTAACGGGTTTGAATTTGGGGAAAAACCGAAATCAATAAAGAGAGTGACAAAGAGAGGTAAAGAGAAAGACAGTGGTGGAGAGATGGTTCTCCTTCGACAGAGAGAAATCGAGGGTTAATCGGCCTTGGGTGAGCCAAAGTCGTCGCTCGCGTGGTTATCTGGTAACATTGCGAGTACGGAGTGGCGTGAAGAGGAAGCGAAGAAGGAGAGAGGAGTGTCGTACTGTCGTTCCTTCTCCAGGAAGAAAATGGAGGTGGGGTCCGATTGTAAGAGAGAAAGAGATGAGCAATGGCATTAAATGCCGAAGTGATATAGAGCCAGAGGGAGCCCATCACCGCCTTTTGACAGAAAGAATAAAAAGAAATCAAAACCCAAGAGAGGCCGGGGGATGAGATGAGGTGGGCTTTGAGATTGGTGCTAATTGTATTTGAACAGTTTGATATTTCTCCAGCAATTAAAAAAAAGGATTTAAATTAGTGATATATAATGAAACCAAACCTTTTAATTAAGGCAGACCAACAGGGTTTGCGTTAAAAACAAAATTTGTACAAATTTTCAAATGTCCGTTGCTTTTAATACAAACGAATTTTATTTATAAACTCCATCAAAGTTAATTTTAAATAAATTTATTATTACTTCTATAATTTCTTAATTAAAATCGCGTTGCAAAAGTCCTTATTCTAAATTGCGTAATATTTATTTCGAATCAAATCGTCTCGAATAATTTTTTTAATTGCAAATTTAATTTAGAACTCAAAAATTTTAAGTTGGTTTTATAATTATCTTTATATAATTTGATTAACTAAAAATTTTAACTAGTAATTTATAATTTGTTAGTTAACTAAAATTTAAAATTCTCGGACTATAACATATGCTGTGGGAGATACACATGCTCTTATATTTGTCGCGAGTAATTATTATTCCTCGGTGAAAATGGATGCATATATATATGTCCATAATCAATTTTCTCTGTGGATGTATTAAATTTTTAGCATGCATAAGTCCACAAATCCATATCCTCTACGGTAGATGACCGTATACAATCTCTCAGCCGATATATCGAGCCAAAGTCATATCATGTCTATATAAAATATATAGGGATCTTTGAGATTTGTGCAGAATTAAAACCAACAACTTAGTTCTCATTGTACTCGGCGCGGTATATTGCAGTGAATCTGAATTCTAAGTCCACAGGAGTGATGTGAATCTAAATATTCATTTTCGTTTTCAGGTGTATATATAGTTCCCGTACCATGCATGTATATGTTTTTAATACCAAATTTAATTTTATCCCCTTTTTTTGCATGGTGCAAAAAAATATTAAGAACACAATACTAAACAATTAAACCTAGTACATTTAGTACAAATAATGAACAATGATTTTACTCAAATCCTAATTTGAACTTTTTTCTTGTGTTGTTCTAACATACTTATACCAAATAAATGTCAATCAGATCTGTACACAGTTAATTCGTTTAAAAACAAAAGTTATACCCCTTTGCAATCAAGCCCCATATATACAAACATTTTTTTAGGAATAGTACCAAAATGTAGGCCACAACCCCTTTTAGCCCCCCAATTCATACCAGCAAAAATCATAGTATCGTAATAATTAAAAAAAAAAACAAAATTCTAGAAAAAAAAAAAAACTAACAAGACGGAAAGAATTATCTCTCACAGGGGCCTATTGTTGCAATGCTACCCAAGGAAACCATCTCAAAATCTCTATCCTTGCTTTCTTTCCATTGAAGTTTCCAAATCCAGGGTTTCCTTGAGCTCAGAAGCTACTTCTGACATGGTTGGCCTTTCAGAAGAGGTGAACTCTGTGCATCTACATGCAAGATCTGTAACCTTCCACACTGAGTTTATGTCATACTTGTCTTGCATTCTAGGGTCCACTATGCTTTCGATATCTCCTCCGGATAGTTTTTGACGGACCCATCGTACCAAGTTTACTCCTTCTACACCCGCATTAGTAGGGGGCTGTCCAGTGATGATTTCTAGAAGAACAACTCCAAAGCTGAATACATCGCTCTTGGCACATAGCTGGTTCGATAAATAGTACCTAAAGATGCATGCCATTGTTAATTACTAAGTCAGAGAAGTTTGTTATAAGATTATCATATGTCGATATATCATTGAGTTTGTTGAACTGGTGGGAATTAAGAAAAATAAAAATTTTAAGCAAAGCCACTAGCTGATCCATGCATAATGAAGTATCATATTATACTTGTACATACATACATACACACACACACACACACCACATGTTCATGCATTAAAATTCATACCTATATGAATAATATGTTGTAACCCTCATTGCCAATAAAAATAATAATCCATAATATCATTTTGGAGGGTTATTTATTGTTGATAATATCATTTGTCAACTAATTTAATTGTTGATATTTTATGACAGTTGCTCCATGCCCAAAAAACCAAAAGTGTCTTATATTGTAATTGCCAATATAAACATAGATCACATGATTATATATACTTTTTATTTTTCGCAGTTACGTTGTCATTTTTCATGCTTGTCAAATAATTTGCCATGGTGAGAACACAAAAAAAAATTGAGATTTCATAGACAAAAGGATGTCTTACTCGGGATCCACATAACCAGGAGTGCCTATTATTCTGGTTAAAACATAACTGATTGCATCATCGTCAAAAGTCCGGCAGAGCCCAAAATCGGCAATCTTTGCCTCGAGATTTGCATTTAAGAGAATGTTGGTGGTCTTGACATCCCTATGGATTAGTGGTGGATTACAAGCCTTATGCAGATACTCCTAGTGTATTGATTAAACCCGGGCGGGTCGACCCGGACCGACCAAACCCGGGACCCGAACCCGAACCGACCCGGACCCGACCTTGAATCCGACCCGAACCGTCCTAAAGGGTAGGGTCGGGTTTGAAACGGGTCAGATGCGGTTTTCTGGGCGAAACCCGACCATACCCCCACCGTTTCAACCCGCCTACCCGAACCCGACCCGGACCGACCTAAATCCGACCCGAAACGTCCGAATCCGGGTGAACCCGACTCCAAACCGGCCGAATCCGGGTGAACCCGACCCCAAACCGGCCGAACCCGGGTGAACCCGACCCCAAACCGGCCGAACCCCTCTCAAACCCGACCCGGACCCGCCGAAAACCCGGCGGGAACCGAGCCAACCCGGGTCAACCCGGTCAAATTTGAATTTTTTTTATTTAATTCGGTTTTTTTTTTTTGCCTCTGTTGGCTAACCCGAACTCTCACTCCTGAACCACGATTTAAATATGTTAGATTATGTTACATTTGAACATTTGCCTCTCTGCCTCTCTGGAAACCGGCCCCTTTAATTCAAAGGCCAGATTGGGCCTAAGCCCATTCAAACAAATTACTCTCAATATATACAAGGCCGGCCCTATCTCCATTTCAAATTTTCACCAAAGTCAGCACCAACGAGGTTACCATTTACCAGTATCAGGTCACCCAACTGGTACAGCGAGTACACAGGTCGGCACAACAGAGCAAGTTCACAGAAAAAAAAAATCAGAAAACGAAAAAAAAAAAAAAAAAAAAAAAAAAACCAAACCGGACCGGACCAACCCGGACCGGACCGACCCCCGACCCGATCTAACCCGCCCCGTCCTAACCCGCCGGGTTTAGACCGGGTTAGGATCGGCCGAGTCAGACCCCAACCCGCCCCCCCCTACCCGACTCAACCCGTTGACCCGGGCTAACCCGTGCCCGAGTCAACCCGGGGACCGGGCGGGTTTGGACCGGACCGAACCGAACCGGCCCCTTTTCAAACCACTAGATACTCCAATCCTTCATTACAATATTTCATTCAACTCAAAATGTTCTTAATAATTTAATTTATTTTTAAAGGACAAGGGATGGAGAAATTTATAGAAGAACAACAACAGAAAGGTTGCAGTAAAGAGTTTGGCACTCTAATTTAATCAGAGTCATAACATTTAACTGTTATTCGATTTACTACATTAAATTCTCTTCTCGGATATATTTTTTAGAAAAAGAATGGAGAGAAATTACGACAATAATTTATTATATTTTATTATGTATTAGAAGATGCTTTTGAACCATACCTAGTGCAGACTGATATGCAATTCTAAGTCTTTGCTTCCAAGTAAGTGGCCTTACTGTTGAAATTTAAACATTTAAAACTCAAAATTTCAAGTTAATATGTTTGCATATTATCTCCAATTGATTGACTAGTATGAGATTTAATCATTTCCTTTGATATGACCGTTGATATATATATATCATTAAAACTGAGATATATCTTAATTGTAGATTATTTCTCTTAATGACAATTGATTTCACCTTTATGACTCTTTAATAGTAAATATATTCACAGCATCATATAGATGTGTTTCCTATTTTGCTATTCAATGTTTATGGCAGTTTTGTCTCTCTCTCTTCCCCAATTCATGCAATAACGTTTTTTCATTTTCTAAATATAAATCACCCTACTCCACATTCTTTGAGGATTAATTCAGAAACAGAAAAGCAACCTGCTCATATTCCTCTAGATTTCCATTTCACTATTACAATAATATTATTCGGTAAATTGCTGGGTATCAAGGAGTTATCATCAGTCACTTCCACGGTCGTGTCCTAAGAAGTTGACAAACCCGGATTATCTTGGTTGCGGTTCCAAATCTTGCACGGTTGAGACGGAATTCGCTTAAGGACAGTGCTTCGCACGATCCGGGTAACACAATTTTAATTATAATTTATTTTCAGAAATTATCCGATATTTTTATTATATTTTAAAGTGAAAAAAAACTAACAATCTTAAGCGAATTTTCTCTTTAATCGGATTAATTTATTATTATATTTTCTGAGATTACGTAGATCTACTGTTTTTGATTAAGAAATATTTCTTATATCATTAGACAGAGTTACTTAGACAAGCTTTTATTCTAAATATTTCTTATATTTTCATTTTGTTGATTAAATTGCAGTTATTTTCTATCATTATCTCTTCTTTACTCAAAATGGGTCTAGATGATGTTCACACACTCAAACCTGAAAAATTTAACGGATCTGGATTTAATAGATGGATAGAACAAATGGAAGCATGGTTAATTGCATTAGGTTTAATAACTGTATTAGGAAAAACTGCACCATATACAAAAGAAATTGTCAAAGAGGGCAATCATGAAACTCCCAAAGAGGGTGAAAAAGAAACTGTCAAAGAGGACACTTCCAAATCAAAACCTAGTGTTGAGGAAGTAGAGTTTCACTGTCGTTTTAGAATTTTAAGTTGTCTTTCTGATGACCTTTATGAAATATATAGAAAATATGAAAAGGCTAAAGACATATGGAATGCATTAGAGGATGCATATAGTAGGGATAATGAAGGATTAATAAGATTTACAATTTCTGATTTTCATAGTTATAAAATGGTTGACGAAATTCCTATCAATGATCAAATTCATAAATTTCAAAATATGATTCAAGAAATACATAGAGGTGGAGGGACAAAATTAGATGAAAATTATCAAGTTACTTGTCTCATAGATAAATTACCACCTTCTTGGTCAAAGTTTGCTCAAGATCTTAGAAAATCACAAAATAAACTTGAAATGAGGTCTGTCATTCAGTCAATTAGAATTGAAGATCAATTTAAACTTCGAGTAGGAAAAGAAGATCAAATGTCATCCAAAGTTCATTTAACTGAAAAACAAAATAATGTTAAGAATCAACACTTTCAAAATAAGAATAAGAATCACAAGTTTCATGAAAAGAAAATTCAAGAAAAATGGGAATATCAACAAAACAAGTTTAATAAATCAAAGAAATTTCCTAGACCCAATCATGAGAAAAAGAATGATAGTGATCAGTTCTGCTACGTTTGTGGCCGAGACAACCATTATGCAAAAGATTGTTTCTATCGAAAGAAAGAGAAGATAACCAACAAGAAGATCAGCTCAAATCAAAATAAATCTCAAGTGAATATGATCGAAACAGAACCCGTTGACTCATCTTTCAGGTTGATATCTATAAATCCATCTATTAATCTTACTTATACAAATTTAGATTGGTGGTTAGATAGTGGAGCAAATACACATGTATGTACTAATAAATTTTATTTCTCATCCTATCAGATCTCAAGTGGAAGAAGTGTAACAGTAGCTAATGGAACATCTGTTAAAGTGTTAGGCGTTGGAGAAATAAAATTGAAATTCACTTCTGGAAAATCTATTATTCTTAGGGATGTACAACATGTTCCAGATATTGGGAAAAATTTGATTAGTGTATCTTTGCTAGTACAATTAGGATATAAAATAGTTCTTGAATCTAATAAAGTTGTAATTTCTAAGCATGATGTTTTTATTGGAAAAGGATATGTAACAGATGGCTTATTTAAATTAAATATTGTTTCTCATTTAGTTAATGAGGTTTCAATGATTTCTACTGATGAGTCAACTTCTTCGAATGTTGTAAAAAATAGCAATATAAGTAATTCACTTGATAATTGGCATGGTCGTTTAGGACATGTGCATTATAAAAAACTTGAAAAAATGTCTAAGCTAAATCTGATACCTAAATTTAAATTAGAAATTAATTCAAATTGTGAAACTTGTGTCCAATCAAAATTGCCAAGGAAGTCATTTAAAACCAATTCAATTCAGAGATACCCAAAAATTAGAATTAATTCATAGTGATGTATGTGACTCTAACAGAGGTCTTACTCGAGGTGGAAGTAGATATTTTGTAACATTTATAGACGATTACTCTAAATTTTGTTATACATATCTCATAAAAACTAAAGACGAGGTACTAAATAAATTTGAGAAATTCAAATTAGAAGTAGAAAATCAACAAGAAAAAAGAATAAAAATTTTAAGATCAGATCGAGGTGGAGAATATACCTCAAATGAAGTTGCATTATTTTGTGAAAAATATGGAATTATACATGAAGTTACTGCTCCTTACTCACCCCAATCTAATGGTGTTGCAGAACGTAAAAATCGAACGTTACTGGATATGGTAAATGCTATGATAATAAGTTCAGGTGTAACACAAAATTTGTGGGGGGAAGCACTTCTATCAGCATGTTACATTCTTAATAGAATTCCAGTTAAAGATAAAAATAAAACACCATATGAATTTTGGAAAGGATATCCTCCTAGACTTAATTATTTTCGAGTTTGGGGATGTTTAGCAAAAGTAAGAATTCCTGAACCGAAAAGAAAGAAAATAGGACCAAAAACAGTAGATGCAATCTTTATAGGATATTCACTAAATAGTAATACATATAGATTTCTAGTTATTAAATCTGAAATTAGTGAAATATCAAATGATACAATTATAGAATCTAGAGATGCAATTTTCTTTGAAAATATTTTCCCATTTAAGAATAATAATTCTACTAATTTACCATCTACATCAAAATCCATTCCATCGACATCTATTTCAGTATCAAATCATGATTATTCACTGGAACCAAGAAGAAGTAAAAGAGGGAAAATAGAAAAGAATTTTGGTGAAGAATATATAACTTATTTAATTGAAGACAATCCAAAATCTTATGAAGATGCAATGAGATCTCCAGAAGCATCATTTTGGAAGGAAGCAATTAATAGTGAAATTGAATCTATTATAAGTAATAATACCTGGATATTAACTGATTTACCTCCAGGTACTAAAGTTTTAGGTTGTAAATGGATTTTTAAAAGGAAACTTAAAACAGATGGAACAATAGAAAGATTCAAAGCCAGATTAGTAGTACAAGGTTATAAACAAAAATCCGGTATAGATTATTTCGATACTTACGCACCAGTTGCAAGAATAACAACAATAAGAATTTTACTTGCATTAGCATCAATACATAAACTTTTGATACATCAAATGGACGTAAAAACTGCATTTTTACATGGAGATCTTGAAGAAGAAATTTATATGCAACAACCAGAAGGATACATAGTTAAGGGACAAGAGAAAAAAGTTTGTAGATTAGTTCGATCTTTATATGGTTTAAAACAAGCTCCAAAACAATGGCATGAAAAATTTGATAATGCAATGATATCACTTGATTTTCAAATTAATGAGTCCGATAATTGTCTTTATTATAAAAAAGAAAATAATGGATTTATCATATTATGTCTATATGTAGATGACATTCTAATTCTTGCTCCAAATTTGGAATTAATAGAGAAAGCAAAATTAATGTTATCAAGTCATTTTGATATGAAAGATTTAGGAGAGGCGGATATTATCTTAGGAATGAAAATCATTAGATCTTCTAATTCAATTATATTATCTCAATCTCATTACACTCAATCAATCATTAATAAATTTGGATTCTTAGATTTAAATCCAGTGGATACACCATATGACCCTAATACACGTTTAATAAAAAATGAAGGTGGATCCATAGAACAAGAAAAGTATGCTCAAATTATAGGTTCTCTTATGTATCTAACTAATAGAACTAGACCCGATATATCATATGCAGTTTCAAGATTAAGTAGATATACAAATAATCCAAATAAAAAACATTGGACAGCATTACAAAGAATTTTTAAGTATCTTAAAGGAACTACATCATATGGTCTTAAATTTACTGGTTATCCATTAGTTTTAGAAGGATTTACTGATGCAAATTGGATATCAGATTCTTTAGATGTTAAATCCACAACAGGATATGTATTCCTTTTAGGAGGTAGTGCAATTTCATGGCAATCAACTAAACAAACTCTTATTGCTAAAAGCACAATGGAAGCTGAATTGATAGCTCTAGATACCACTTGTACTGAAGCAGAGTGGTTAAAAGAATTATTATCTGATATACCTTTAATTTCTCAACCAATTCCATCTATATTAATTAATTGTGATTCTAGAGCTGCTATTGAATTTTGCAAGAAAAAGTTAATAAATTCAAAATTAAACAGACATATAAAAAGAAGACAAAAATCAATTAAACAAAATATAAAAAATGAAATTGTTACAATTCAACATGTAAGAACAGAAAACAATCTTGCTGATTGCTTTACTAAAGGATTAAATAGGACAAAAGTCCAAAATTCATCGAGGGGGATGGGATTATGCCCATAATGGGTCTTCTTGCGGTGGCAACCCAATCTCTCGATTCCTTGAAAGAGATTCAATGGGTAATAACAAACCGATAAGTTGGCCAAAAGTAGTACACATTTTTTTTTGGAAGCATAGACTTCAACCCCATCCCTATGATGAGTGTGCTACATGTAGATGATAGGGTGAGCATTTTAGCTCTTAATGAGGACCGAGGCGGTATTTTCCGCAGGATATGAATCTACACATATCCTTAGTAGGAACTCACCTATATGAGAGTGTCTGTATACGGCCGCAGTGCGAGGCATGGGTAAGCCTTCAAGACTCTCATGGAAAATCCAAGGTACTTGCGTAAGGCCATTTAATGCGCTAACTGCGATGAGAATCTCCATATTGTGTGTATGGTGGTGGAATTTGGGAAAAAAAAAAGGAACGAGTTCAAGACGTAGTTCTCTCTGTTTCCTCCAAATTAAAGCTATCAATACTAGATGAAGTTCAAAGTTTTTAAACTACTTCATCGATGCACAATAGATATCCAGCAATTTAGTTCTATAAATTTCAATCATTTGATATTTTTAAATTTAGAGTTTTGTGGGGGATTGTTGAAATTTAAACATTTAAAACTCAAAATTTCAAGTTAATATGTTTGCATATTATCTCCAATTGATTGACTAGTATGAGATTTAATCATTTCCTTTGATATGACCGTTGATATATATATATCATTAAAACTGAGATATATCTTAATTGTAGATTATTTCTCTTAATGACAATTGATTTCACCTTTATGACTCTTTAATAGTAAATATATTCACAGCATCATATAGATGCGTTTCCTATTTTGCTATTCAATGTTTATGGCAGTTTTGTCTCTCTCTCTTCCCCAATTCATGCAATAACGTTTTTTCATTTTCTAAATATAAATCACCCTACTCCACATTCTTTGAGGATTAATTCAGAAACAGAAAAGCAACCTGCTCATATTCCTCTAGATTTCCATTTCACTATTACAATAATATTATTCGGTAAATTGCTGGGTATCAAGGAGTTATCATCAGTCACTTCCACGGTCGTGTCCTAAGAAGTTGACAAACCCGGATTATCTTGCTTGCGGTTCCAAATCTTGCACGGTTGAGACGGAATTCGCTTAAGGACAGTGCTTCGCACGATCCGGGTAACACAATTTTAATTATAATTTATTTTTAGAAATTATCCGATATTTTTATTATATTTTAAAGTGAAAAAAAACTAACACTTACATCATCTGCTATTTGACGGCATTAGAATGTCAATTAGCTTCAGATTATTCACTCTGTAATAATAAATAACCATCAAATTTGATGAAAGACACAAGAGCAAGAAAGAGTTTTTGTTGCTTTTGTTGTAGATTTCCTTCTTGCATATACTCATATACTCATATACTCTGTAATAATAAAGACCTTTGAGCTTTTGTTGTAGATTTCCTTCTTGCATGTACTCATATACAAGCGCCATGCAGTTTCCCTCAATGCAGTAGCCCATTAGTGTGACCAAGTTCTTGTGATGAACTCTTGCCAAGTTTTTAGCCTACAAAGAATTTATAGAAAAGTACATATCTTTAACTTGTTATAACAATGGACCTTCAGTTGTCCATTGAACTATTATTATAGGGTAGAGCTTTTTGTATAGCTATTATAACAAGTGTTAAGAAGATTTATGTCAGCAGTGATTACCTCAGCCACCAATTCCTCAACCCCCTGTGTGGACGAATTAGAGCGCATCTTAACGGCAACCTGAAATCCAATTTCTATGATGCCCAAATACACACTTCCAAATCCTCCATTGCCAATATTATCCTTAAAGTCATTTGTAATTCTCTTGAGATCATCGTAAGTGAATTGACGATTATCAATATCCAAAAAACCTTGTGCTGCTGCAGGGTTTGATTCAAAACTATCATTTGGCTTTGGGAAGATTGATTTGTTACCTGTATATAAAATACAGAGACAATCATATACATATTTCATTTTAAAGATGTATACATAAATGATATTTTTTGATATGAAATCAGAGAGTAAAGATGAAGAGAAAAACTGATTTTCTTTTTATCACTTTGATATTGTACAGTGCTCTATATATAAAAGAAGAGGAAATATAGCTGTTGGAAATTAAAACGGTAACTTGCCATATTAAGAAATAAAGGTTGAGTAACTTTATAACCAAATTTAGTTGCTCCCTTTATTTCTTATTTAGCCTATGATGAATAAAATCCGTTAAGGGTATTAAACCCGTTAAGGGCTCTGAGGCTTATTGTCCCTAATACTATCTATTTTTCTACACTCCCCCTCAAGTTAGGTGTGTAGATATCACGTAACCCTAACTTGCTTATATTCGCTTCGAATGGTTTCGGATCTAAACCTTTTGTGAAGACATCGGCTAATTGATCTCCACTTCTTACAAACGGAGTCTCGATTTCTTTTGCTTGAATTTTTTCCCTAATGAAATGGCAATCGACTTCAATGTGTTTAGTTCTCTCATGAAATACCGGGTTGGATGCTATATGGCGCGCCGATTGGTTGTCGCAAAACATTTGCATTGGCAATTGAATTTGGATTCCACAATCCGAGAGAAGTTGTTTTATCCATGTTAATTCACTCGCGGTGGATGCCATGGCTCGATACTCCGCCTCGGCGCTTGACCGTGCCACGACATTTTGTTTCTTGCTTTTTCATGTGACTAAATTTCCGCCTACAAATGTGCAAAAACCGGTTGTCGATTTTCCATCGAAACTTCCGGCCCAATCTGCATCGGAATAGCCACACACATTGTTAGAATTATTGTTTTTCATACAAATTCCATTTCCGGGAGTTCTTTTTAAATACCTTAGAATTTTATTTATTGCATCTAAGTGTGGTGTTCTAGGGGCATGCATGAATTTGCTAATTTGACTTACCGAGAAAGAGATATCCGGCCGTGTTACCGTTAGATATATTAATTTTCCTACAAGTCTTTGGAATTGATTTATATCTTCTAACGGTACACCATCCTCACCATTTAATTTATTTTTTCCATCTATTGGTGTTGAGGCCGGTTTACAACCTAATTTTCCGGTTTCTTCTAATAAGTCTAAGGTGTATTTTCTTTGAGAAATAAATAGGCCTTGACTTGAATATGCAATTTCTATCCCTAAAAAATATTTTAAGGAGCCTAAATCCTTAATGTCAAATTTTTCTTTTAATTGGGCTTTTATATTGTTAATATGCTCTTGGTTGTTTCCGGTAATAATAATGTCGTCTACATATACTAGAATGATGGTGGTGTTTTCTCCTTCAATTTTGACAAACAATGAATGATCGGCATTGCTAATTTTAAAATTACAAGATATTAAATGAGAGCTTAATTTTTCATACCATGCCCTTGGAGATTGCTTCAATCCATAAATTGACTTCTTCAATTTACAAGCTAGATCACAATTTTGGTCTTTTTCATACCCGGGTGGTAATGACATATATACTTCTTCTTCAAGTGTTCCTTGAAGAAATGCATTTTTTACGTCCATTTGGTACAATTTCCAATTTTGGTTAACCGCAATAGAAAATAATATTCTTACGGTATTCATCTTTGCTACCGGGGCAAATGTTTCATAATAGTCTATACCGTAGGTTTGAGTATATCCTTTAGCAACTAAACGAGCCTTATACCGTTCTACCGTACCATCACTATGGTACTTAATTTTATACACCCATTTACAACCTACTAGTTTTTTATTTTTTGGTAGTTGAATTATTTCCCAAGTGCCATTTTTTTCTAGAGCACTCAATTCTTCTCTCATGGCTTTGTTCCATTTCGGAATTTTCATGGCCTCTTCATAATTATTTGGTTCTTGTTCTTTTTCAATTGAGGTCAAGAAAATTCTATGATTAGAAGAAACATTGTCATATGTAAGAAAATCTTGTATAGGATATTGTACCTTGTAGGTTATAAAATCCCTAAGCCTTGTTGAAGGTTGTGTTGTTCGAATCGACATTCTCAAAGGTGTTTCTTCTATGTCATGATTTTCTTCGCTTGCGGAATTTTCATCTATTTCTTCCTCATCCTCAATTTCATTTTCATTCTCAAGTGGTGTTGGTCTATCAATTTCTATTGTAATTGGTGGTAATATGATTTCCTTGGAGGGTTCTCTCAAAAAATCCTCACAATTAGTTCCTTTGTAATATGGCTCTTTTTCTAAAAATGTTACATCCCTAGAAATATACAATTTTTTATTTTTAGGGTCATAACATTTATATCCCTTTTTTTGTGATGAATACCCCAAGAATATAGCCTTAATTGAGGTATAATCTAATTTGTCTTGTCTATTAATTTTGTGTACATAACATGTACACCCGAAAATTTTCAAATGCTCAATGTTGAGTTTTCTTTGGTAAAGGATTTCTAATGGGCTTTTGTAATCTAGATTAACACTTGGCAATCTATTAATTAAATATGTAGCGGTAAGAACGGCATCCGACCAATAAGTTTTTGGAACATTGTTTTGAAATAAAAGTACACGAGTCATCTCGAGTAGATGTCTATTTTTTCTTTCGGATACACCATTTTGTTGAGGTGTATAGACACACGTTGTTTGGTGTAAAATTTCTTTTTCTTTAAAAAAATTTGAGAAATTTTGGTTTACAAATTCCGTTCCATTATCGGATCTAAATATTTTAATTTTAGCCTTGTATTGATTTTCTATAAAGTTATAAAAATCTAGAAATTGTGAAAATACTTCGCTCTTATCTTTTAATAAATATAACCAAGTTGTTCTTGAAAAATCATCAATAAATATAACAAAATATTTGTATCCATTAAAAGAGTTAATTGGGGCGGGTCCCCATACATCCGAGTGAACCAAATCAAAAGGTTTCTCACTTTTACAACTTGATAATTTAAATGGTAACCTAGTATGCTTTCCTAGCTTAAATTTCACAACTACTATTATCTAATTTTGAAAAATTAAAAAGACTCTTTAAAATCTTGTCGGAAGGATGTCCAATTCTTCTATGCCAAATTGTACTCAATTCTTCATTTTTGGTAATGTTGAAATTGAATTTTTCTTCATTCAAAAAATAAAGCCCATTTTCTAGAAATCCTTCACCAATCATAATCTTGGTTATCCGATCCTGAAAAATCACATTGTTTGTTAAAAAGATGAGTTCACAATTTAACTCATTTGTGATTTTACTAATGGATAATAGATTTGATGAGCAATTCTTTAAATACAAGACATTTTGAATTAATTTTGAGAATATAGTTATTGAGCCATCTCCAAGGATTTCCATTTTTTCACCATTCGCAACCGTAACGAATTTTTTTGTTTCATACCTTTTAAAATTGGTCAATAAATTTTTATTTCCAGTCATATGATCTGTTGCACCTGAATCCAATATCCATCTAAATTTTTTTGGAAAAAAAGATAAATTAGTAGTACAGATCATACCAGAGGTCTTTGATTTATCTTGTTTCTGGTTCAGCAGCATGTTTAGCTTTTGGAGAAGCTGCCGCACGGGATCCGAGTTAGATGAAGAGGCGCCAGCGATATTAGTCGGTTCGGGTTCTTCTCTTTTTTCCGCTACCAGACCCGATCCCCTTTGATCCCCTCTATCGCCTCTGTCTCGCTCCCGCTCCCAGCCGCCTCTCTCCCCCTTTCGATCACCGGTTCCCTTCTTGTGCCATTTTGGTCGGAGGTGAGGATGGAGGAACCAGCATTGGTCCTTGCGGTGACCCTCTCTTCTGCAGTGGTCGCATTTGGCCCCGGTATTGTCTCTTCTCACCTCCGGCCGAAAATTAGGTTTAGCCGTGACTGCAAACGCCTTTGTTTCAGTATTTTCAGAGAGTTGTTGCCCCATTACTGCCCTTCTTGTTTCTTCTCTATCAATCATAGCCGCCACCTCATCTGAGGAAGGCAACTCGGCAAGTAATAAGATCTGTGATCTCACGGCCTCATAGGAGGAGTCGAGGCTTGCTAAGAACTGAAAAATTGCGTCTTGTTCTTCTCGTTTTTGGATTTCAGAGAGGTCAGCGGTTGGGGGCCGATACACCCTAAGTTCGTCCTTTTTCTTTTGAAGGTAACCATACAACTCCATGGCTGATTGACCTTGTTGCTGTTTTGCTTGTTGATAATCTCTCTGAATTTGATAGATGTGAGAGTAATTTTTTCTATAGCCGTATAATTGTTCAGCCGTTTCCCAGATTTCTAGTGCACTGTTTTTGTAAGAGAGTAAGTCAGATACCTTTGGCTCCATGGTTGCGAGGAGCCAAGTAATGACAGTGTGATCGCTTGTTCGCCATTTTGCCAATTCTTTTTTCTCGGCCTCAGTTGCCACTGGTTCGGATAATTTTGGGATTTTGTAGTCTTTGTCGATGTGATTGGTTTTTTCTCGGCCACTTAAGGCAAATTGGACTTGCCTTGCCCATAAATGGTAATTTTTACCATTTAGCATTACCCCGGTGAGTTTTTCATGATTCTGTGCCATCGGTAATTTTTTGGTCTTTTCTGGTACAGACCCTCACTGCTGGTATGCTTGTTTGTTGGTGTTGCGATTTTCTGATTTTTCCTGTTGAGAACCAGCACTACTGGTATGCTGGTTTTTCTGGTTTTTTCTGTTAAAAGGCAGCACTGTTGGTATGCTGAATTTTTGGTATTGCTGAGTTGCGGTATGCTCTTGCAGTTACTGGTACTGCTGAATTTTTCTTGAGTCAGGATTTTAATCCTGCTCTGATACCATGATATTTTTTGATATGAAATCAGAGAGTAAAGATGAAGAGAAAAACTGATTTTCTTTTTATCACTTTGATATTGACAGTGCTCTATATATAAAAGAAGAGGAAATATAGCTGTTGGAAATTAAAACGGTAACTTGCCATATTAAGAAATAAAGGTTGAGTAACTTTATAACCAAATTTAGTTGCTCCCTTTATTTCTTATTTAGCCTATGATGAATAAAATCCGTTAAGGGTATTAAACCCGTTAAGGGCTCTGAGGCTTATTGTCCCTAATACTATCTATTTTTCTACAATAAACAACTTTTTACACCACTCAAATAAAGACCCAAAAAAGTGAAGAAATTATATTCAGACTAAGAAAAACAAATACAAGACATATTTCAGTCCTTGCTTGTAGAATTTTCTCATTATGACAATAATAATTCACAGATTAATGACACATCATCTGTCATTATAAAAAAAAAATGAGAGCAGTGGTTTTGTTAATCAATAAGGGGAAAAAAAGGATGTAGAAAAGACAGAACTTACGCTTGTTCCTCGACCAAAAGACTGTTGCAACGACAACAGTAATAACCAACAACGGGACGGCTACCCCAGCTGATATTTTAATATTCTTCTTAGAAGAAGGAGATGGAGTCGGATTTATATCTCCAAACCTAACACCCAAAAACATTGAAAATTAAAATGCCAATTGAAATTAATTACTAGTGCCTGCCAACATGGTTTAAATTGAGACAATAATAGGCAAGATTTTTACTTGATCAAAGTAACTTTTTTAAGGAAAGTTAACATGTGGGAAGATGGAGGTGCTGAATAATTTTTATTTGCGAAAAAAATTGATCCCTTTACACTTTACAGTTTTCATGTCTAATGTTAATTATGTGATCCTTCCTTTAACATCACTCTCTCAACTAGTGATGCTTGCGGAGTTGCCAGCTCCACTCCCTCAATTGTTCGATATGTTTTCCGTGTGTTTTCTTCGTAAATAAATATTAGTGTTGAATCAAATGTGTGTGTGTGTGTGTGTGTGTGTGTATATATATATATATATATATATATATTAATTTCTATATCAAAAATTGACCCAACAAATCATAAGGTCATAAATGAATTCATTTTATTGTACAACATCTAAGAAAAGAAATAAATAAATCAAAATTGTTACTTGTACGTTAGACTTCCATTCTGTTGCTTTTTTTGAAGCCCAAGAGGAAGGGTTGTCGAAATCTTGCTATTACCTCTTATATCACTGAAAAAATCAACAAAATAATTATGAAATGACTAATCAGAACCAAAAACCAGAAATTAAGGTTTGTTTCTTTGAAATGCATACAGGTATGTAAGAGCTGTTAATTGGTCTAGAGAACTAGGAAGAGATTCAGACAAATCATTGCTAGATAAATCCCTGAAAAAGTAGCAAGCAACGGTTAGTGAAGAGATGCTATAAAATCATTAAACTGAAATTAATCAATTTGAAAGCTAGATGTTCTCAAAATAAACATTTCTCACAACACAAATGAAATAAGATCTTGGTTCAAAATGAAGAAAAACTTTTTTCACCAACTCAACTGGATTGGCAAGTTAGGCCAGAATTGACCGAAGGATGGCCTATCAACGAACTAGTGTTCAAAGCGAATTTTACTATCTCTAAGTTGATTTTGACCAAACAAATCAGGCTGAAATGGCTTAAATGTAATATTAGATTTTATTTTTAGTCCACACTTCACCCTTCAGGCATTTTATTTTGAGGAATTAAATCTAAATTATTATAATTGTTCTGATGTTTTTCAAAAATATTCTTATATTTGCAATAATGGCAATGTATGAAATTTTTCAAGACATTATATTTGAACATTATTTTTAACTATACTATATTCTAAAATTTTCTAATATATTTTCCAACAGAAGTGTTAGTAAAAAAAATATTAGTCTTCACTTTAAATAGAGAACAAGTTTGGTCCAAGTCGGAGATTTCAATTTACCAAGCATCGCTTCTGATTCCGATATTGAAATTTCGAAAGTAATATAAGTGGGATCCAATATGCAAAATAATTAGGTTCCATGGATAAACAAAAAATTGAGAGCACTTGATCTTAGGTTGAAGAATCTTACAATGACACAAGGGCACTAAGATTTCCAAAGTAATAACTCAATGGACCTGTCAGTCCACTAGCTGATAAGTTTCTGAAAAAAAAAAAATAGAAATACTTCAGGAGGTGTGTCTAATTGTCGCAGGTTCTCATAATTAAAAAAAAAATGCAAAAATATAGTTCACTCTAAGTCTTGTTTTGTTACAAGATGGGAGAAAAATAAAAAAGAGAAACGAACTGACATGGCCATGATCCTGGGAATAGAGTTGGAGGTGCAGCTGACACCATTCCATATGAACTCTTTCGGAACACAAGGATCATAACTCCACTCCCTTTTAATCTGATGAACCTCTTTGATGCTATTAATAGCCGCCACTATAAGAAAGAAGATCATAGCTACTTTGAGAAAATCTAATTTAATATTGATGCATCAAATTAACTAAACTAATGAAAAACAGTAGGCATTACAATTCTCAGTATTAGTGCTTGTTCTACAATTTTTTTTCTCTATTTTCAATTCTCTATTTTTGTTCTATTTGGGGCTGTGATTTTGCCTGATTTTTTTATTAATAGAAAAATAAAACAAAAAATATCAACAACAGGGAAGTTTCTATAAAAATTCAAAATCTAAGAAAACCGTGATTGATTGTAACGTCTAGTGGACGTTATTAACCATAATGACCAGATTATTGAAGATAATTAATCTCCTAATTAACTAAACAGTGCACACACAAAAAAACAATACATGACATTATTGTTAATCACATCCTGAGGAAATGAAATAAAATTAAAATAAAATGCAACGATCCAAATAAAATGCAACGTACTGGATCTTACATTCAGATAATAAAAAAGAAGTACATTTCCTCAAGATGTGATTAACAATAACATCCTGTATTGTTTTTGTGTTGTTGCATTGTTTAGTTAATTATGGGGTTAATTATCTTCGATAATCTGGACGTTATGGTTAATAACATCCACTGGACATGTTATGGTTAATAACATCCGCTGGACGTTATAAACAATCAAGGTTTACTTAGATTTCAAATTCCCCACAAACAATCACTTTGTTGATATTTTTTATTTTATTTTCCTATTAATAAAAAAATCGGGTGATTTTGCTAGCTAGTCACTATATAAGCTTGTTAGGATTCTGTGCTTTGTTATCTATTTTGGGTTGTAAATAGCAACATTGTAAATATTTTTTCTCCAAGGTGGAGATGGTGTAAAAAATTTCATTTCTTTAATACAATCATTAATGGACAACTAGTCCTTCAAACGTAAAAAATAAAAGGTTAATATGTTATGATTGATTATGAAGATTAATTTGGTCCAAAAAATTACCATCTGCATCATAAGTGGGAACCCCCATTGGTGCAATTTTATACAGTTCAATTCCATTCAGTAGAGGTGGAAGAGTCGAATTAGAAGTAGCCACCAGTGATATATTACAGTGAGTAAAATGTGTTGCTACAGTAGCAAAAAATCCTGAAGACAGAAAACTCAGGCTGTATGGTTCCTTGGACAACTGAAATCCGTTGGCAAATATATTGAACGCCCTAGGAACAGTACTCGATGTGTCCTGAATCTCGGCAAAGTGAAGAATCACGTAAAATATGTTAGACTCATTGTTGCTACCCCAGTCCATGACAAATGGTTGTGTGGTACTTGAAGTAACTGCAGCAGTCTGCATTACAAGAGAGGGGGTGTCAAAGTCTGGGTCAGGTGCTATGGTGGAGTTTGTTGAGATCTCTGTTGTATCCTTGTAGGTTGCACTCCACCACCACCGGTCGTGTATATCGTCAGGGTATCTGTTTTTGGTACAAATCAAGCCATGAAGGAAGAAAAAAAAGACTATTTATCACCATATTATAGTAAATTTAATTCACTATCTTTGGCGGAATAAGTACTATATGTGCTTCTATTTTATCAGGCAATGTTACCATAAATTAACAAATGTATATTTCTGTTTTCCATTTCTTTTAATTTTTAATTTAAGTACATCGCAATAATATATAAAGGTTTCCGTATAATATTGGAAAATAATTCTTTGCATCCCTAATCAATCTTTCTGGTGTCAATAACTCTATGCATCCCTTATCACAAATTCTTAATTCAACAATATCCTATTGAAATTTGCATTCTGGTGATCAAATAATTAAAAAAGAGAACAAGTAATTTGACAAAATGAAAAGATAAATTGTAGAAAGAGAAAATATTCAAGTAAGAAACAGATCTTTGTAAACGGACCTTAATAACGAAATATTTTTGCTTGCTCCTAAATTTTCCCTCCGCAGCCAAATCAGAGATTGAGTTGCATTCACGAATTGATAAATTCTCGAATTAAGTTGCCTCACGTGTAACGAAGAGATAAAAGGATTTCCGTGATTCTTATTAACCAGACAAATTTGCAAGTAATCGGCAGTAGCGGTGAAAATAATTTCAGGAAAGTAAGGATAAGCTGCATTTACTGTATCCCAAAAGTTGACTCCCAAATAAATATCAAAAATAGGGGGTTTACTTAAGTTATCATAATTGGCATAATAGAATGTTGCCCTTATAAGATACTTAAAGCCAACTGTCAAGGATCTTAATGTGTAGCAGTTTCGAATTCCAGTGGGAAAGCTTCTAACCGTTACCAATTCCTTCAGTAGAGAAGATGCAAATAACCACGGTTGGTTATCTGAGATGTAGGAGGAAGATATTTGGGAGTTGACTCCTGTGTCAATGAATTGCTCATCGGATACATAATATAATTTTGTTATATTGTCAACATAGCTAGAGTTTATGGTAAGCCCACAGTCAATGCTCAAGAAACCTGTACAAACAAATAAAGTCATGAGAAAGTACCATTTGTATAATACTTGTATGCTAGTAGCGTGCATATAAATTATCTTAAGTGAAAAATTAGAGGTCTTCTCTTGTTCCATATTTCTTGATTCACACGATTGCAAACACAGATGCAAAACATTTTTTTTTAGTCACATAAAGAGGTAATTTTCCTGCTCTACTAAAATGATTAGTATTTTTTTTTCTGAAATAATTGCTTTTGTCGTCTTAAATAATCACGTTTTATATAAGCTCAGAATCATTACTTTGACATATTCTAGCATAAGCAACAAAAATCATATCACACACATATGTAAAGAAGAGAGAGAGAGACAGCAGATTTGCGTAAGAGGAGGTTACCTTGGGAATCAAGCTGGCTATGAACTTGAATGGTAACTGCAAATATTAGAAGAAGAATTATGCGGCACACAACCATTCTTCTCAAGGAGGCCAATCAGATGATTTTTCTTCCCATAAAATCTCCGCGAATGGATGCTCTGCTTTAATTTATTATGCAACAATTTGATTAAAATAAATTAATGTTTGATTTATTCATTTCTCTATTGCGTCAAGCAATCCACAAAATTAATTAATTAATTAATTAATTACATGGTGTCATGCTTGTCATGTAGTAATGTTCTATATACCAAAGAAAAATGAGAGAAGATTGGGTCTTCAATCTCTGGATCATACCACGTGTCAGATGCATGATCATCCGTTTATTATATAATTCTTGCTGACTGTTCTGATCTTAGACAACATTATCAAACATCTTCTTTTTGCACTGGTGAAAAAATTAAAGAATAAATACATTGCACCACAATCCATAAATGCAAGCAACTTAAAATTATTTTACACCATGTTTACATTTGTACATTTCAGTTTTATTTTTCTTGAGGAATAAATAGAAAGCCCTTAGTGAGAGGATACAAAAATAGAAAGTAATGTGTACAAGGCAATATGGCTGTTGGAAAAAAAATCCATAAATGACAAATTTTGGGAGAAGTGAGATGGTGTTTTTGTAAGATATTACTTTATGAGTTTTTCTTGGTATTCAAGATAGCATCTCCAATTTGTGTGTTTTGTTTGTCATGACTCATTTTTGGCTCTTATAGACTAACTTTTTGCCTTAAAAAAATTTTGGTGACTCTTTTCTCAAGTTAACATGTGTCTTTACAATTTTGTAGCTTGGCTGGTCATGTTTGACTCTCCCTTAAGTAGGTTTGTGCATTTTTATGCTCAACTACTTGGTTGGTAAGATTTTTTAAAAATTGATCCAATTATTCTTATCCTTTTTTTCTTTTAAGACTTTTAAATGTCCCTTTATTTCTTTTTTCTTCTTCCTTGATTCCTTAAAATTCGGTCATTTCTTTCTTGTTTGATCCAAGTTTTAAATTAATTTTTCCTTCTTTGACCTGACCCTGTTTTCTTCTTCCACTTTCCATCAATTACCGTGTTCAATTTTCAACCACTATTTTATTTCAATTATTTTTCTTTGGAAGAGTTTTGTACCTTTTAGAGATTCATCAGTACTTCTGGAGATTCGTCTGGGTTAACTCCAAAGCAACAGCTAAGCGACAGGCTGTGACAGCGGCTGTTTGCATAGGCTTATCCGTGAACGTTTTGTAGTGAAGGAGCAGAAACCTAAGCTCCGTCCATCCAAGAGTAGCCAGAGTGGAGCTGGAGCACAGGTTGGAGCTCATCTATAGGGATATCATAGATCTGATATACATTTGGATTGTATGCACCCCTTAATATAAAAATATCCTATGGAATTTGGATTCTACCCATGGAATGGTTAGTAAATAGAACAAGTAGTTTGACAAATGATAAGATCAATTAAAGAAATAGAAAAGATTCAAGTAAGAAATAGATCGTTGTAGATGGACTAAAAGAAATAGCTTTCTCCTGAATTTGCCCTATGTGCCCAAATCAAAGATTGATTTACATCTGTATATTGATAAGTTCTTGAATTCAGTTTCCCCAAGTGTAGTGAAGAGATAAAAAGATTGCCAAGATTCTTATTAACCAGACAAACTTGCAAGTAATCAGCGGTAGCGATAACAACAATTTCAGGAAAGAAAAGAGAATCTGCATTTACTGTGTAACCCAGAAGTTGACTCCCACATAAATATCAAAAGTATAGGGTTTATTTAACTTATTGTAGTTTCCATAATAGAATGTTCCCTTATAAGGTATTTAAATTGTATCCCAAAAGTTGGCTCCCAAAAGTTGTGCCACGCACATTTCAAGAATATCGAATCAACATTTGTTACATGAATTGTATCCCAAAAGTTGGCTCCCAAATAAATATAAAAAATGTGGGGTTTATTTAAGTTATCATAATTCCCATAAACGAATGTTGCCCTAATAAGATAATCAAAGCCTGGTGTCAAGGATCTTAACGTGTAGCAATTTCGAATTCCAGTGGGAAAGCTTCTAACAGTTTCGAATTCTGCTTGAGCATATGTGAGGTAGGAGGAAGAGATATTGCAGTTGACTCCTGTGTCGATGAATTGCTCATCGGATACATAAGTTAGGTGTTTATGGTAGCCAAAAGAGGTAGAGTTTACGGGATGACCACAGTCAATACTCAGAAAACCTGTAAAAAAATTTAAAAAATCACAAATGATCAATCAAGCTTAATTATGACAAAGTACCATGGATAACACATATACATTAATAGAATGCCTGTAAATTAGATTTAGTGAAAAATGAGAATTCCTCTGTTGTGCCACATATTTTTCTGCACACATTTGCAAACTATTTTTGGTAGTCAACCTTTGTTTTTTTTTTTATTTCTCGCCCATTTATATATCTTTGAACACATATATGAGTTAGTTTTCTTGCTCTAGTAAAATGATTAGTATTTTTATTTGAAATGGTTACTTCAATTGTCTCAAATATTGACGTTCTATATTTGCTCAGAATAATTATTTTAACATATGTCCTAATGGGAGTATAAAATGAGAAGAGTAACAAAATCATATCACACACATATATATGTAAAGGGGACCGAGCGAGAGCGAGAGAGAGAGAGAGAGAGAGAAGATTTTCATAAGAGGAGGTTACCATCGGAATTAACCTGGCTATGAACTTGAACAGTAACTGTCAATGTGAGCAGAAGAATTATGCTCCACCAAACCATTCTTCTTCTTTCTAGAGGCCAAGATGTTTCTCTTCTCTTCAAATCACCTACAATGAAGGCTGCTTTTATTGCGCAACATTTAGATAAAATAAATTAATGTTAATTAACTATTATTAGAAACTAAAAATTTGATTCCACAAAAGATAACATTAATTAATTAATGACATGCATGGTGTCATGATTGTCACGTTGTAATCTATATACCAAACAAAGAGGAGAGAGGATTGGGTTTCAAATCTCTCGAGAATATTAGGTCAGATACATTCTCATCCGTTTGATTTTACAGCACCTGCTGACCGTTATGATCTGACGGTTATCAATCTCCTACTTTTTGCACAGGTGAAAAAAGCAAAGAATACAGTGCGTCACAATCCATTGAATGCCTCAACAGGAAGCTCAACTGCACATATATAAACAACATAAAATTATTCTAGACAATCTGTACATATGTTATTTAAAGTTTTTTTCTTTACAAAGGATATATATGTTACAATTATTTTGGGAACCACAATGAACCTATTATACTTATTTTCAAAAGAATGGACCAAATTGTTTTACAAAAGTATTGGGCTTCAAAGATTTTATTGTTCAAAAATAGGTCGAAATTCAAACAAAAGGGTCTTATGGACTATGCTTCATAGTAATACTTTATCTTAACATAATTTTTTTTTTTAATTCAAGTTGTTGATCTGATTTGGCTAATTCCTATGGATTCTCTGGATTTCATTGTGATCACATTATTGATTATGCTTCCTATGTAAATTAATAATAATATTTCAATAAAATAATTAAGAATTATATATTATAAATTAAACAAAAAGATAATAATAAATTAATAATATATTTTTTTTGCCTACATCCAACAATAATAATCTTGGCTAGCCCCGGAGTCCAAACTTTTTTTTAGAAAAGATAGAAATTTAATCTTTCAATTTCAATATTCATAGAGGGATTTTATTAGGATATCTAACAATATGACCTCTCATACAGAGAACATTGTTGTTTGTCACTAGATCAAAGATCGGTTCTCATTTTGTTTGACGAGCCTAAAGTTGTTTTTATTTTGCTCGTTAAGAAATTAACACATAATTCGGATTTTACACATTTGTAATTAATACTTTGATAATATATGGTTGATATATTCTAAATTAAGAGTTAACGCCTGCTTGTTAATAATTTATGCCATAAATATCTTGAGCATTTTGAGAACTTTCAGTGTTGAAGGATTCTCTTTTTAATTACTGGCATCTTGTTTTTTGAGAAAAAAAAGAGGATTTAGTTCTCATTTATACATTGAAGTTGGCAGTGTACATGTTCAGACCATAGTGACAACTTAATTGTTTGGGAAAGGTTCAGCGAGATTAAAAATTTATAATTCGGGTATAATTCAGGAATAATTCGGTACAACAAGGAAGCAAAAAACAAAAAACAAAAAAAAAACCCTAAAAAAAAAATTTCTTATTAACAATATATATGGACAGAAATACTGGAAACTTGCTTACTGGCCTCGGTTTTGCCATGCTAACATGTAATTCTGTGTTGGCAATCCACCAGTCGAAGGGAGATGCATGGTCAGTGGGTTTTGTCATATCGGCATACTTTGCACTGCTTTTCTCTTTTGGTCTCTGCGGTTGTACGAGCGGGCCGCTCCAAATTCAGCTAGAAGGGGAGAACTAAAAGCAGGAATATGGTTGTTGTCCACATTTTTAACAGGCATGCTTTCATATAAGGTAGCGGCGTTGATGCCCTGGCCGGTTGCTCTAGTCATCTGGGGAATGACAGCTTCTGTTATTATTGGTGGCTTCTATGCTTTCTTCATCCTTCATGATCATTAACTATATATTGCATTATGTCTGTATTCTTTATGCATATCATGATCAGAATATCATTCATTTCTTTCGTATATTTATTTGTGGTTGGATCTTCTCCGTCATTTTTTGTGCTGTGTTCTTTGCTGGAACTTCAATCTCTATATTGTTTATGCATATCATCAGAATTTCAAGAATATATTTGTATGTAAATGTGGTTTGATCTTCCCTGTCATTTGTTTTACTGTGTATTATGTGCTGTAGCTTCAATCTTCTCTGTATATGTGCATCTTTTATAATGGCTTGAAATTAAATGTACATAGACTGTATTTAACATTTTGAGTACTGTACGAGTAGAATTAGAATGTTTTTAATTTTATAAACTTTTTTGATGAGTTTAATTTTAAAATCTATTAAATTGATTTTAATGTAAATTGATTTTAATGGTCAAATTATACCGTTGAAACTGTTCTACATCACAAATTCATAATTTATATGTTTATACATAAAATTTACAAAATTTCAAATTACTTTAGTTATAATATCTGAGCGTTAAAAAAAAAAAAGACAAACAAAGTTGAAAGATTACATGCATGCTTTATCAACTGAACCTTTCGATCAGAATATATAAAATTTGTCCTTTTGAGCAGAAAATTTCAAAGGGACAAATTTTATATATTCAAAGAAAAATAAAACTCTCAATTAAACAAGAGTTGAACGAAAATTTTGAAGTTAAAATGAATGAGTGAAATATAGCACTGTGATGAACTTGTTTCAGCTATTCTTTTGTTTTTCCGGAATGAAACAGATTTCTGTAAACAATATTCATCTTAGCACAAAAAGAATTTCACCAAGTTTATTTCTTATTATTGTTTTTCTTTTGTATTAATTTCCATGCAAAAGATTCGTACGAATTTTATATATAGGGCATTTCATTTTAATGAAAAAAACTCCATCAACAAACTTTTGTTTACAAATAAGACAATCCACGAATACATTTGCAATAATTACATTAAAAATATTTTAAAGAAAATGAGCAGCCCGTTGATACAAGAGACCAATTTTGTTACAATAACATATTCCCATTTATTAAAAATGGAGTAGAAATTGAAATATATCATGTCTTTGTTCGAGAAGCATTAGAAGGTTGGGAAGATGATTGATGAACCGCATGCACCAGTTGGAAAAACAGGACAATTTATCAACGTTGTTCCAGAATGGTCGACACAAATGTAGACCTGATACAATTGGTAACAACCGGATGCATCCTTGTTGCACTCAATCCACGGTGTGTGACCAATACATGAGGTGATCGCATTCTTAATGCTAGTTAAAGTATAAGATCCACCGTTCGGCAAAATACCTGGCAAATACATGTCAAGAAATTAACAATTTTGTTATTGTAGTCAAAGGATGTATGCAGTTCTGGTTTTTAATTCTTTGAAATAGACTAACATGTTGGGACCTTTTTTTTTTTTTGGCAAATGAAAAGATAAGTTTTTTATTACTTGCAGATTTGAGGCATGAAAGAACATTAGTTGTGCTCTTGAGACTGAGTGCATTTTGGAAATAAGAGTGCTCATTCAGCACAGTTTCAGAGCATGTGCCGTGCTTATTCCACTCGTGCTGCCAAAATGAAGTGCTATCGCTGCTCGGGCATGCAAGTGAAGCCCAATTGGTTCGTAAGCTGCTAACTAAATCTTGGATCTGCAAATAAATTACTATTCCCCAGAGTTATATTGATGATTTTTTTTTTAATAAATAATTGTTAAGTAAAATGAAAGCTAATTTGATGGGGTATAGCTTGCACTTAGTGCTGAGAAAGAAAATAGTTCATTTGTTTGTTTATTTTCAGAATTTACAAATAAGAAACAGTTCCATTTCTTTTTTATTTCTTAATAATAATATGGAGATCGAAGAGTTGTGCATGTGACAAAATGGGAGATTTATCTTCCTCCTGCAAACAATTATGTAAAATCCTCAAAAATATTTGAGATAAATTACCTTGGATATATCAAAAGGATTGTTTGGATCGCAGTTAGACGGGTAGGAACCGTTGTTATAATTTGGCCATAGGCCATGAATATCAAAGTTAGATGGTGGTTTTCCATAAGTTGGATAACAACAACTCGAGCTTGTGTCACAGTAAGATCCGGGCCACTGTTCAGTTAAAAAAATGATCAAGTCAGTATAAGGAATATATTTTATTCCATTTCACCTAATTTGCATTTCTATGTGTACCAGTGCAAATCATTTTACTCAACGTACTGCTACTGTCCCAATTATCCTATATCAACAGTACATACTGAATATTTTTTTAATAATATAAATTCATTTTTCTTTTGTTTAAGCAAATCCTAACAATCCAGCAGCTTTCCCTGTTTTTTGGAAGCTCATAACATAACACATATATAGCTGGTCCAATTACATAAAATAAAAAAAATAATCAGAGAGAAAACCCATACCTAATTGTATCCTTGCCCTAAGCATTCAAACTATACTAACAGTAGAGATATAAAGAGAAACAGATTAATATATTACCTGTTGAACGAAGTAGAAGAAATCATACGCAAATCCTTGTGCACTCAACACTAATGCTGAGAAGCAAAGAACTGCTAAAGGAGCAATTACCATGATCTTCATGGTTAATCTTTCTTTGTAATCTATTGTAATTGATGCTGCTGAAGTAGAGATGCTCATGCACATATTTATAGGCACCTTACTACAGCAATAGGAACAACATATGAAATGGAATAAAATATATATATATTCCTTATGTCAAAACGTCATTTTAATTTACATATTGAAATCGAAAGGACATACGTTGCTATAAACCAATCTTATATTCAAAATCAACTCTTATAATATAATAATGGGGGAATTTCACGTATACCCCTCAAAAATTTCAAAATTACATATTTCCCCCTCTAAACTTTGAAATTACGTGTTTAACCCTCTAAACTTCGAAAACTCACAAATTTACCTATTTTATTGTTTTTTATATTAAAACTCATTCTAAATTTATAAAATACCCATTTTACCCTTTATTAAAAGCATAAGAAGTCCATCGGACTCAAATTTGAATATGAAGAGTTCCTCTACCGTCCGATCCACACGCATTGCATTAAGATCTATGCGTGTAGCTTCAATATAAGTGCGTGTTGGCCTTAAGATTCGTGCTGATCTTGCATGCACGGCTTTTAAAGCAATTTCGTTCCCGCGAATCGCATTAAGATATCCGTGTGTTTGCTTCAATATCTGTGTGTGTTTGCTTCAGATTCGTGCTGATCTAGCGTGCACAAATCTTAAAGCAATTCGGACAGTAGAGGAGCCCTTCATATTCAAATTTGAGTATGATGGGCGTTTTATGCTTTTAATAAAGGATAAAATGAGTATTTTATAAATTAAGAATGAGTTTTAATATAAAAGACAATAAAATAGGTAAATTTGTGAGTTTTTGAAGTTTAGAGAGGAAATACATAATTTCAAACTTTGGAGGGGGAAATACATAATTTTGAAGTTTTTGAGAGGTATACGTGAAATTCCCCCTATAATAATTTATCTTTTGTTATTGAAAGTTCTGTGTGCCAATTAATTATTGCTCATACGAATATATATCGTATATTAGGCGAATATCCAGATGGTGTTTATCCATCTTCAATATTTATTTGTTAGGTCCAAAATGTATAGGGGTATTGACTTATTATTATATTGATCTAGCTAGATTAGTTTTTGTTTTTGTCGTGACAAAGAATAAAAAATGACATGTTTGAGAACTAACTTGGGCTCCATAATTTTGAATTCTTAAATGTTATACCATGTAATATTCCAAGCGGATCTTTTCAGTTGAAGTAGTTGTACGTTCTATATTTGCTCAGAATAATTATTTTAACATATGTCCTAATGGGAGTATAAAATGAGAAGAGTAACAAAATCATATCACACACATTTATATATGTAAAGAGGACCGAGCGAGAGAGAGAGAAGATTTTCATAAGAGGAGGTTACCATCGGGATTAACCTGGCTATGAACTCGAACAGTAACTGTCAATGTGAGCAGAAGAATTATGCTCCACCAAACCATTCTTCTTCTTTCTAGAGGCCAAGATGTTTCTCTTCTCTTCAAATCACCTATAGAATGAAGGCTGCTTTTATTGTGCAACACTTAGATAAAATAAATTAATGTTAATTAACTATTATTAGAAACTAAAAATTTGACTCCACGAAAGACAACATTAATTAATTAATGACATGCATGGTGTCATGATTGTCACGTAGTAATCTATATACCAAACAAAGAGGAGAGAGGATTGGGTTTCAAATCTCTCGAGAATATTAGGTCAGATACATTCTCATCCGTTTGATTTTACAGCACCTGCTGACCGTTATAATCTGACGGTTTTCAATCTCCTACTATTATTCTAGACCATCTGTACATATGTAAATTTCTGTTTTATTTTTCTTGAATCCATGATGCAGCAGAAGTAAGAAAATTGAAAATTGAAAAGTGAAATTATTTATCAAATGCAAACGAAGTTGTGCCTGCATGTCCTGTAGAATTATTTATAGATAGATGATGGGATATTTTTTCAATCTGTCACCAACTAAAGCGTATATATTATTTCGTTGAGTAAAGCGTTTATATACATATATAGGTTTAATACTTGACATAATATTTGTACAAAATTGACAAATGATTGTGCATTTCATGTAACATCCCGTAATTTTATAAATTCTTATGAACTTATTTTTGTACTTATTTATAATTATGAAAATTTAAGGGTTTACTTTAAAATGTGGTAATTTAAACTTAAATAAAAATAAATAAATAAAAATCTAAATTTTGAAAAAAAGGAGGATGTGGCATTCTAAGCCACGTGGCTCCCTTGCCTAAATTCCACCGTTTGATATTTTTGTGTGGCGCACATTCAACATCCCTTAAACCCTTTTAATTATCACTAAGTCCGCGTGGCCTAAGCTTGTGTTGCCATATTTTTTTTTACCACCGCTTGAAACACACTTTAAAGGATCAATTTTATTTCTATATCGGATTAGGATGAGAAAGTAAAACCAGAAATATGAGAAAAAGAGAGGAAGAAATCGAGAAAAAACAAATATATGATATTGAGTCTTGTCTGATTTGAATTCCGACTACGTCGCGTTGATTCTGAACAGTTGTTGCAATTTTATATTTTGGATTGATCGTTATCAGGTAACCAGACTTCTCTATAATCTGTGTTTTCGATTTGTTTGGTTGAATTAAATTTTGAATTGGGTATTGGATTATGATGCATATTTAACGGATAGCGGGTCAGAGGTTCGAATTTGATTTGTGAAATGATGTGATTAATGTGTATTCTGAGAATTTGTGAAATGATATGATTGTGTGAAATGAAATGAGATTTATATTGCGTGACTTGTTTTATTGATAACCCAAACCTAGGTGCTATTGCCAGTTAAATATGCAGTCAAGATTCGATGTGATTGTGTGGATTAATCCAGTCTGTTTGAATGGTTGTTTAATTAAGCAAATTATAGAGAAACGCGTCATTAAATAACCAGTTACTGAGTTTGTAGTATTTGAATTGTTTTTGTTGTTTCTTTTTGTTTGTGACGTAGGTTGACATGATGACGGATGAATGTGAGGGTGTCTCTCTTGTCGCAATTCCCGACCCGGCGGCAGAGTCGTGACATTTCATGACTACATAATCGGCACGTGATATGCCCTAATTGATGTACCATTCGGAAGCAAATGACAAAAAGCAGTACTTCAATTATTTAAATACTCTACCTGTGTCACACGCCAGATTTTCCATTCGAAGCGTTATTATAACAGCATCTTTGCATTTTATCATGACTCGTCAACTTACATCATCAACGGAAATGAAACAAAAATAATGAAATAGGATCAGCTACGACAAAGCTCAGTAAGCGCGCGGTTATTTAACGACGCGATTTTCTTTAATTGGTTTATTAAACAACCATTCAAACATGCCCGATTAGTCCACACAATAAAAATCAAATTATGACTGTATTTTTGACCGGCATAGCACCTAGGTTTAGATTATCAGTAAAACAAATCACCCAGTATTCACATATTTGGAATCCCTGCCACTGGCGATTTCACATTCTCACAACACACATCACAAATCAAATTCCAACCACAGATCCGCTATTCTGTTAAATATGTCATCATAATCCAATATCTAAAAGTAATAACCAAATCAAGCATAAAAATAAAAAACATATATTATAGAGAAGTCTGATTATCTAATATTGAGATATTCATAATTTCAAAATGGATTATAATGACAGTTCACAATCACTGCGACGGCATTAGAATTGGACAATATAAAAATCTAATATCAAGATATTTTATGACAATACTTTTTCATTTATTCTGAAATTATTATCTACTTTTGTTCTTTTATTTGGTTTATTTTCTGTTTTAATATTATTTTTCTGAATCGGCAAAGTGAGAGAAGACACCCTTTAAGGATTTAGGAGAGAAGGCGCCTTTTTTAAGAGGATTTAAGAGGTCGATCGGTTATTTAGGGGGTGAAAACCAAATTGCAGTACTTGAGAAACGGGATAACCTATCCAATTGGTTAGGTAAAGTGGATAAATAAAAAAATGAAAATATAGTGAACAGGGCTCCAGGCTTCTACTTCCTTTAGAAAAAAATGTGACGTGTTTTCATTAAAAAAAAAAAGACACATCGGCCATTTTTTTTTTCTTTTTACATTTCAAATGGAAATGAATATATCGGACCAGGCAAATAATAAGGAAGAAAAATAATGGAAATAAATTTGATCAATTTATATGATTTAGAAAATCGAACTACAAATGACAAGTTTATTGTTTTTTTATTATTTAGAAAATCAAATTATAATGGACATATTTAATGGGATAGTGGGTCTGAGGTTGAAATTTGAATTGTGATGTGTGTTATGAGAATGTGGAAATCACATGTGACAGTGATTCATAATTGTGTGTTATGAGAATATGGGAATCGCCTGTGGCAAGTATTCCAAATTAATGTGTGAATATTGTGTGATTTGTTTTATGGATAACTCAGATCTAGATGCTATTGCCGGTTATAGAGAAGCGCATCGTTAAATAACTATCACTACTGAGCTACAAAGCTGATTCGGTTTTGTTATTTTTGTTTCATTTTTTATGGTGACATAGGTTGACAGGCCAAGAAAAGATACGAAAATGTTGTTATAATTACGCTCTGGATGGTCAAAATCTGTGTGACAATGTCATTCTCTGGTAATTTTATTTTTGACACGGATAAAGAATATTCTCTGTGCCGTCCTACTGTCACATAGAACTATTATTTGAACGATGAAACTAAACACATTGCAAAAATAAATTTCAAATAGCTCCAATCATGCTCTCACATTTTTATGTGTGACCTGAAGTCTGAACTACTTATATTTTGGTTGATAATGATTGTTTTGCAATAATGAGAGCAAGTTGTCAGCACTTTATTTATACAATAGACGTGGAGACCTGATCCCACGAATAAAACTCAATACCAGAAAATAGCATATAATCAAATTTTTGGGTGTTGACTTCAATTAATTTTGTTCCTTCCCTTTGGCTCAATTTATTTTAGAGCGCATTTCTATGTAGTGCTGGTTACTTTTTGTATGAATACTCTTAGCCGCTACTTACTATGCACATTGAATTAGTTTAATATATATAGCTGTTTTCCATTTGACGACATTGCTTAGGCAAACCAAAATTAAGAAAAGTGAGAAGCACCAAAATAAGTAAATTAGTCACTAAGAAGCTCGAGGTCAACAGGAATTTATAAAAATTAAAATAAAATTAATATTCTTTTTTTTATTTTTTTATTTTAAAAGTTGGGGGGTCAATTAACCCAACTGGGTTAATATTTCACAAGCGATTCCACATCCGGGACAACCTCCCACAATACTAGACTAAAGGCTGGTCGCAAAACATAATTAATAGAATATTTAAAACCTTTCTTTTCTAAAATAAGGAAAAAAAAATTTGGTCAATATTACTAATCTATCAAAAGGTTCTCGTCACTAACCCAAATTATACTAACATCTATAAACAAATCAAAATGTTACAATTAAGCTAACACACATACCATGTATTTAATTGTATGGGTGGGTAACATGATTATTTAATTGTAATTAATGGTGTAATTAATGGTATAACATCTATGAATAAATATATGTTCTATTAAAGTAATATGATACATATTGGTAACTCGATCTTGAACCAGTGTATATGAATTTGGAGCTTTTTAAATTAAAATTGGTGTGCAAGAAAACAGAATAGCAAAAGAACATTGTAAAATTATATATTGGAACGGCTTTGATTACCATTTGGTCCAAGTAATGAAGATAACATGAATTTCAGATAGATCCATAGTTCTGTACATATACTTCCTAATATGACATGTTTTTTCTTAATCTCCTTTTTAGTCAAGTGAGAGCAATTGAAAGGAATATGCCGCAATTAATATGAGTTGACTCTTATTCTCTCAGTACAAAAGGGCCCATTTGACAATATAAGAATTAGTACCTACTAGTAATTAGAGAAGTACTGTGAAAGAAAAGAGTGGAAATTGGTAAGAAATCGATAGTTAATTAATGAATGGTGGAAGCGTTTTCTTTTTTTGGAAAAGTATTACTATATTTGGAAAAAGAATAAACGGAATTAAAATACAATAGAGTAATATAAAACATTGTTTATGATGAACAGAGCACTTTGCTATTCATAATCAAGAATAAAATTTACTAAAGCAAATATGCTCTCAAAAGTCAAATAATGCAGTACAATATGAAATTAAAATGCAACATCATATATTTGTTGGAAATTTCAGATGGATAAAGATACAAAAAACAGAGACAAGAGAATATTTGCTGCTGAAATAAACTCTTCTATTGTATATATTTCGGATACAAAGTACATCTTAATTTATAGTTAAACATTAATCTAAATAAGGACTCCACTAACTCAACTACATGCTATTTCTGCCTAGTGTAAATAAGGAAACCACTTTCTCCACTAACTACACTAATTATAGAACTTCTAATACAAACACACCTGCAGCACACATTCTCCACTGTTTCTAATTTTAGTGTTGTCAATTTTGGATCAATATTCAACACTCCCCCTTGATGCAAAATTGACTACACCAAGCTTCTTCCTCATGCTCTCGAACTTGCCTAGTGATAATGCCTTGGTTAGAACATCTGCCTTCTGATTTTCTGAATTGACAAATTTCAGCTCAACGATCTTCTCTGCAACTAGATCTCTGATGAAATGTAGGCGAATGTCGATGTGCTTTGACCTTCCATGGAACACAGGATTCTTCGTCATGGAAATGGCTGATTGATTGTCACAATAGATCGGTGTTGGCTGCTGCTGTACCTGTCCAACATCTTCTAAAATTCGCCTAAGCCACACTGCTTGACAAGCTGCTGAGTTAACTGCGATGTACTCTGCTTCTGACGATGAAAGAGCCACTGTTGCTTGTTTCTTTGAGCTCCAACTTATAGCACTTGATCCAAGGGAGAAAATATATCCAGATGTGCTTCTTCTATCTTCAGAACAACCTGCCCAGTCACTATCACTATAACCAATTAAATCAAAGAACTTTGCATTGTAATACCACAGCCCATAATCAGTGGTACCCGAGATATACTTCAAAATTCTTTTTGCTGCTCCAAAATGGTGTTTAGTTGGATTGTGCATATGCCTAGATATCACCCCTACTGCAAAACTTATATCTGGTCTTGTGTGGGTTAAATAAATCAAGCCTCCAACTAAACTCCTAAACTTGGTTTCATCACATGGCCCTGTGCCATCATCTTTTACAAGCTTTTCATTATTGTTCATCGGTGTAGCTGCTGCCTTGCAACTATGCATGCCAAATTTCTTTAACAAGTCCACTGCATACTTCCTTTGTGATACAAAGATACTACCATGCTCTTGCTCTACTTCTAGCCCGAGAAAATAATGCAGTAAACCTAGATCTGTCATCTCAAACTCTTTTTTCATGTTTGCTTGAAATTCAGTTAGCAATTTCTCACTTGTGCCCGTATAGATCATATCATCTACATACAAGCATACAATCAACACTTCCTCCTTTCCATTCTTCTTAACATACAGATTAGGTTCACTTTTACTTCTCTCAAATCCAGAATTTATGAAATATGCATCGATCTTGCTATACCAAGCCCTTGGTGCTTGTTTCAAACCATACAATGCCTTTGAGAGTTTATACACGCAATCTTCTTTGCCCTTCACCTCAAATCCTCTTGGTTGCTCAACATAAACCTCCTCTACTAATTCACCATTAAGAAAAGCAGATTTTACATCAAATTGAAACACATCTCTTTTTAATTGAGCAGCCAAAGCTAACACCATTCTCACAGTTTCAAACCTTGCAACCGGTGAAAATGTTTCTTCATAATCTATTCCATATTCTTGTGCATAACCCTTTGCCACAAGTCTAGCTTTGAGCTTTTGAACACTTCCATCTGCACCGAATTTAGTTTTGAAAACCCATTTTAAACCAATAATATTTTTACCTTGAGGACGTTTCACCAATTGCCAAGTTCTGTTTTTCTCAATCGATTGCATTTCTTCTTGCATTGCATTGCGCCACTCTTGTTTTTCCGAGGCTTCTTCATAAGTTGTGGGATCTGCAACAAGGAGTACCTGGGTTGTTTCATACAGTTCTTGCAATGTTTTGAACTTCCTTGATTGCATCTCAGGAATTGAATCTTCAACTGGACTGCTAGAGCTGCTGCTAGGTGGTTGTTCGTGTGGTTGATCTTGTGCCGCTATCTCTTCGTTTTCTTCTAATGATTCTTCAACCTGGGTTTGTTGTACAACACTCTCCCACTGCCAAGTTGCTTCTTCATTGAATAATACATTTCTACTCACAACAATTTTACCATTTTCTGGATTGTATAGCCGATACCCTTTGGATTGTGTACAATACCCGATGAAAATGCATTTTTCAGATTTTTCATCAAGCTTTGTTCTTTTTTGTGGATTGATTAGTGCATAGACTATACTCCCAAATACCCTTAAATGACTTACTCCAGGTTTCCTCTCAAACCATGCCTCAAATGGGGTTTTATTCATAACGGCTTTTGTGGGTGAAATATTCAAAATATACACAGCAGTTGCCACTGCTTCAGCCCAGAATTTATTTGGTAACTTCTTGCATTTTAACATACTTCTTCCCATCTCTACCACAGTTCTATTCTTTCTCTCAGCAACCCCGTTTTGCTCGGGTGTGTATGGAGTGGTTAACTCACGATGTATCCCTTCACTTTCACAGAAATTTATGAACTCTTTTGATAGAAACTCACCACCCCGGTCAGTTCTTAACACCTTCAGCCTTTTCTCTGATTGTTTCTCTACAAATGCTTTAAACACCTTGAAACTATTGAATGCATCTCCTTTGCTATGTAGGAAATACACCCAACTCATTCTACTATAATCATCTGTGAAAAGAAGAAAATATTTGCTGCCTCCAAGAGATTCGGTTTGCATTGGACCACACAAATCCGCATGAACCAACTCAAGCACTTGAGTTGCTCTCTTGGCTTGGCCTTTTGGAAATGGAAACTTGGCTTGTTTACCAAATATACACCCTTCACAAACACCTATTTGGTTGATTTCGGGTAGGCCATAAACCATTTGCTTTTGGTTCAACAATCTCAAACCATTTGAATTCAAATGACCATATCTATGGTGCCATAACTCAGATGGATTAAACTCCTTTGCAACCATAACTTTCTCCTTTACATCTGAAACTTCTAATGGAAACAACTTATTGATTGCCATGCTAACCTCAACTAATACTTGACTTGTGATTTTGTCTCTTATTGAACATGTTTTCCCTTCAAACAAGATTGAATACCCACAATCCATCAACTGCCCGATACTTAGCAGATTTTGAGACAAATCTGGAATATAATACACATTATGCAAGTATTTAATACCGTTTTCTTTGGTGTGCACTGCAACCGTACCTTTGCCTTCTACTTGAATTAACTTGTCATCACCGAGTTTAACCTTCAATCTGCATGATTCATCAAAATCTACAAACAATTGCTTGAACCCTGACATATGGTTTGAGCAGCCGCTGTCAAGGAACCATATGCTGCTTGCGTCTATCTTTTCATCTATACTGCTGGCCATGAAAAGTGTGGGTTGAGTCTCCTTTTCTTCTGTGTAATTGGCTTGGCTTTCTTCTCTTTGTTTCTTGTAGCAATCTGCTTGATAATGCCCGTATTTGTTGCAGTAGTAACATTGAACTTCTCTCTTGAAATCATCATGTACTTCTGCTGGTCTGCCTCGACCTCTTCCTCCTCTGCTGGAGTTTGTTCTTCCTCTGCTGGGATGGCCTCTGCCTCTGCTGGAATTATTTCTTCCTCTGCCTCGGCCTCTTGGGTAGCCATTAGATCTGCCTCTTGATGACTCCCCCTTCATGTAAAATGCCTTGTCGTCGCCTTTATCTTCAGCCTTTGACATCCTTGCTTCATGAGTCTGCAGTGATCCCATGAGTTCATCAAAGGTGTACGTTGCGAGATCCTTTGATTCTTCAATTGCTGCTACAACATGATCAAACTTGGGTGTTAGGCTTCTCAACACCTTTGCCACCACCGTCTTCTCCTCCATGGTGTCTCCAAATGCTCGAATTTGGTTGACCACCTCTTGTACTCGTGAGAGGAAAATTTGCACGGATTCCTCCTTGTTCATCTGCAATGTTTCAAAGTCCCTGCGTAGGCCTTGAAGTTTGATTGCCATGACTCGAGTACTCCCTTGAAATGCTGTTTTCAGGGTTGTCCATGCCTCCTTTGCGTTGGTGGCTGCTGCGATTTTCGAGAAGATGGTGTCATGCACTGCTTGTTGGATGAAAAACAATGCTCGTGCATCTTTCTTTTGATTCTCTTGCGGATTAGGATCTGGATTAGGAACACCATTTGCTATCAAGTCCCATAGGCCATGAGACTTGAACAAGGTCGTCATCTTGATGCTCCAAAAAGCATAGTTTTCGCCTTTGAAGAGAGGTATTGCTGGTTGTGTAACATTCACCATGGTGCTGCCGTTTTCTGCCATGAAAACGCCCCAAAGTTGATCGACTCGGCTCTGATACCAATTTGTTGGAAATTTCAGATGGATAAAGATACAAAAAACAGAGACAAGAGAATATTTGCTGCTGAAATAAACTCTTCTATTGTATATATTTCGGATACAAAGTACATCTTAATTTATAGTTAAACATTAATCTAAATAAGGACTCCACTAACTCAACTACATGCTATTTCTGCCTAGTGTAAATAAGGAAACCACTTTCTCCACTAACTACACTAATTATAGAACTTCTAATACAAACACACCTGCAGCACACATTCTCCACTGTTTCTAATTTTAGTGTTGTCAATTTTGGATCAATATTCAACAATATTCAAGTTGTTGCATACAACAAACAAAGCACTATGGATATGCTCTCAAAAGTCAAATAATGGAGTACAATATGAAATTAAAATGCAATATCATATATTCAAGTTGTTGCATACAATAAGCAAATCTCTATTTTCAATTTCCAGCAAGTGACTCCCACATATGGCAGTACAACCAATAGATGTAATAAACTGGCATGCAATATTATCTCACACTGGGACCTATTGCTGGCATGCCACCCATATAATCCATCTCAAAAGTAGTACTGTCCTGACTTACGTCACTTACTAAGTTTGTTGTACTTTTTTTATGAATACCTGCCATTGACATTTCAAAATCCATGCTTTCCTTTAGCTCGACAACAACTGCACTCATCGTAGGCCTCTTAGATGAGGTGGGTTCAGTACACCGACATGCTAGTACCGTAACCTTCCACACTGAGTTTATGTCATACTTGTTTTGCATTCTAGTGTCGACAATGCTTTCAATATCTCCGCCGGATAGTTTTTGACGCACCCATTGTACCAAGTTACCTCCTTCTCGGCCGGCGTTAATTATAGGGGGGCGGCCCGTGATTATTTCTAGCATAACGACTCCAAAACTATACACGTCACTACTGGCACTTAGCTGGTTTGATAAATAGTATCTGAAAATGCATGCCATAGTTAATTACTATGTCTAGAAGTTTTGAACAATCCAATAGAATCCACAAAAAAAAAAAAAAAACGAGTGAAGCTATGGCACCATATATAGCCTCACTCAAAAAAAATTTCATTTAAAAAAATCAATTTTCTATAATATTTTCATATGTAGATATCTCATTGTGTTTCTTGAATTGGTCGGAATATTGTAATGGAAAATTTAGAGCCATCAGTACATCGATCATAAAGTAACATGCTCACATGGATGCAAGCAAACACATACAAGTATGAATAATATTTTGGTAACATATTTGTATCGAACCAGGATAACCAATGAAAAAAAATAACAAAATGTAGGAACATAAGATTGTACAAATGTCATCTTCTCAGGCTACCATTCAATCAAAATAGACGCAATTTAAAAGCTCTTTTTACTGTTTTGAAAGTTATTTAAAAACTAATTTAAATGTTGATCTTTTACTACATTTGATCCATATCCGAAAGATTCAAATTGTCTTATTTTATAATTGGCCAATTTCATATCACATTTTTTTTTTTTCAGATTCGATGTCATTTGTTATATTTATCAAACAATTTGTGATGTCAAGAAAAAAAAATTGAAAACATGGAGATTTCATGGAAAATATGTCTTACTCCGGATCCAGATA
>JAJGRW010000753.1:0-11815 GCA_025461045.1 Carex parvula
TTTTTTCTTCTCCAACTTACGTTATTTTGAAAGTTAAAATATGGTAAAAAAAGTTAAAGGAATCTAATGCCCATTATTAATTTACAGAAATATCCTGAACTGTTATTATTGTGCGGACCGTATATACCGTATTTCGACACTTTGGAAAAGGTGTGCTTGTTACTAAATACCGGACAATCCTCAGGGCAAAGAGTTTCAGAATCTTCAACCAATATCACAACAATGCATGGAGGTGAGTTCGTTTTATTAGCATAGTATATTAAAATTAAATATTGTTAGTTTTATTATGATTGTTTAATTAAATTATTTTATTATTAAGTTGTGTTTGTTCAATTAATATTAGTCTTTGTGCTTGTTTAAATTGTGTTTGTTACTTTGTTTAAATGAGTACTTGATTGTGCAAGTTAATTTTAGTTTAATTAATTCAACAAGCAGAATATAATCCCTCTTTTTAATAAATTAATAAACAAGTTAACTATATCTTTTAATTAATGAACAAAAGATACTATGTCTCAATTTTAATTAAACAATTTTGGAATGCAGTCAACATACAACAATTCAATTGTTTTTTTATTCACGCAGCTCATGCCAAAAAAAAAAAAAAATATAAGACAAGCACTCGGAAAAGATAAAAAAAATAAAATTCTGTTTGGAATGTGCATATTTGTAAAGTTTGACATAATTTGCAGGGGCATCTTCTAGTAGGAGCGGAAGATGATGAATTGTGTTTCTGTAATATGTCTTATTTTATTTTTATGTTGTATGTCGTACTTATTTTATGGATTTAAATTTGATATTATGTTATGTAATATATTTAGGGATTTAAATTTGATATTTTATAATATACTATGTTGTATTTAGGTTCTTATGTCATGTAATCGGTTATGCCATGTAACTGATTATGTCATTTTTTTTTAATATGCTATGTTGTATTTAGGGATTAGATAAATACACATAGTCGGATATGGGTGTTTTATATTATTATTATGTTATTCAATGTAGCGGAATATGAGGTTCATCAGATACTGCGAATTAAGTCATAAATAAACAATTCTAAAATACAAGTCTAACAGTTTGAAGTACATATAAAAATAACATAAACATATTTTGTTTAGAGTCACATCTTTTGAATGTGTGCTTTATTATTTTTTACTTACGGATACGTTGTTAACTAATAATTATTGTAGAAATATTAATTGTTACCATCTAATTTAATTCTATATATGCATCCGGAATTTCAAATTCAACTATTTCCAACAATTATGTTCCAGACAACATTGATGAAACATTTTTTTTAAAAAATGGAAATTTTTTTGACGCATTGATCAATTTTTCATAATGAGATGCACTTGTCAGAACTGGATCAAGACTTCTGCAACAAAAAATCTTTACGAGAATCAGATATTTGCTGTGGATGATACTAAATTAATTTAAAATGAAATTGTAACATTATGCAAAATACATATAAAAAATTAACATTTAAAGAACAAATATTATTTTTCTGAACTGATTACCAAAGATGACTAAGTTATTTTTAGTGAATTACTATCAAATCGATAATTTAAAATTTTATTTGACTGATATAAAAGTATGTTATTAACTCCAAATTCTATAATATTTAGTAAAGAAAATTCCATAGTCAAATAGATGCACGATAGAATTAGAATTTAATTAGTGATCTACAAAGTTTGAAAGTTCAAGGTTAATGTACAAAAATGAATTATTTTTATTTAATAAGTAAGACCCACATGACCCATTCTATCTTCTTTACTCAATTTTGGTTTTTTCTCACATGAGGGGATACACATTCCCTGTTTGTAAGGAAAAAAGAAGAAAAATGAGGTATAATCTGCTAAATTCACATAAAATGATTAAATTTCCTTGTCTAAGGGACTATGATGCAAAATGACTAGACAATAATATTCAATCTCGTCTGAGAAATGGAATTTTTAACATGATTCTTGATTAAAGAAAAGAGGGAAATTGAAAAAAAAAAAAAAAATCTACAATTGAACCTTAAACTTAATTCAAAAAATTGGATATTTTGTAGAAAGGTAAAGTGGGCTTGGTCTTTAAAGAGATTTTTTTTTTCTTCAAACATATATATACCAACATAGAAATCTTTTGGGGAATATTATAAAAAAAAAAGAGCACGAAGATGCTAGTATAATTTTGATTTATAAAATGATACATGCCACATTATCAATTTTGAGCTTTTGAGATTCGTGCAGAACATATTTGAACGGTTGAGATTTTCCAAAAAATAACTCAAAGTTTGAGATATCTCAGAGGATGCGAATTATAATGCAAACTAATAATCCGGATATTGATCGGACGGTCCTGATCTAAACTCAAAATTTGAGAGAGGATCCGTAGAGCTAAGCTTGTGAATAACGTTTCCTGTTCAAATCCGAACCACCTGATCAGTATCCAGGGCAATTTAGTATATTGCCAAAACAGATCTGAAGGTCGGAATCTAAACTCAAAATTTGAGTTGCTTTAGATGAATTGAATCCTGAACTATACTGGATTCGAATGTAAAGTAATGAAATAGATAAATAGCTCACTCTAGTCGATTTGCTTTCTAGCACGGCGGTGCTGATACCATGTCGCTGACACCCTCTCTAGCGCCGATACCAACACTCTCGACTTGTACTGCGGTGTCAGGAAACAAGCGAGATTTCCAGAGTTGTTCTCTACACATCCAGCTCTTTCAATTTCTCCTTTTGATGAAACCTAGAGCTATGGATTTCTTCCTAGGCGTCATACACTGTGCGTACTCTTACAATTCTTTTCAACTACAACCATAATTTTGCAATTTGCTTCATTAAGTTTAGTTGCATAGAAAGGGTTTATTATTTGGGGACAAATTTTTCTGCCGTCCAATCCGCTATAAGATCTGTGTGGACTAGATGTAAGGAAATAAAATGATATGGCCCAAAATAAAACTAATGGGCTGATTTTAATTGGCCTAATTTAAAGGGTGCCTTTATTATATTGATTAAAGGGTGCCTTTATTTAATTGGCATAATAGTTAACAGATGCATTCAGCGAAGTCAACTGAATCTAATTTAGTAAAGGGTGCCTTTATCATATTGATCTTTGATTTAAAGGTGCATTGACCATTGAATAATAACATATTTAATGCATGACACTAAAGGATGCATACTGACACCCATAAGGCTAAAGGGTGCAGCTTTGATTAAAGGGTGCGATTAAAGGGTGCGCTGTTATTTGCATCTCCCTATAAATAATTGCTTTAATGACAAGCATAAGTAAGAATTATATTCTAACAGTAAGGTTGATCCTCTCTTCATCGATATTTCATAAAGAACAAGTTGTCATTGCTTAGAAAGAGAAAGAGGAGAGAAATCGCTTTGCAGTTCTTCTGACGGTTTGCGAAGAACGTTTCAAGAGTATTGTTCTACAGTTTACAATGGATAAAGGTATGAAATTTAATTGATTGATTTACACGTGGAGACTTTGATTTCTAAGATCTTTGATTTGCTTTTAATGTTTTTTAATTCCGCTATTGAAACTTTAAAGGTGATTAGTTGTACTCATGATAATGATTGTGTGTAAGTAGTTGAGCACGATAACGTCTACTTACACTAGATCCACACGAATCTTGAAGCGAGCATGCACGGATTGAAGCAACACATACAGATCTTAAAACGGATCGGATATTAGAGAAACCCATCGGACACAACTCGTTCCCTATCAGCATATAGTAGCATCTGATAAAAATGAAAAGTGCACAAGGAAAAAGATTTTGCCTTCACCTCCTATTTGAATCCAACATGTCAGGTTCTCAACTTTTGAGCTCATCACAACATGACAAGTGCCTAACTTTTGAGAATTCATATCAACTAACTCAAATTTTAAGTTTTAGATATGGACATCACAACATGAGAAGTGCCCATTTTTGAGAATTCATATCACCTAAACTAACTAAAATTTTGAGTTTTAGATATGGATCATCAGGTCTATTTTGATTGGTCCGGATTGTGATCGGACAGTCAGTATCTAAATTCAAAATTTGAGTTACTTCAGAGGATGCAGACTCAATTTTTGATGCATATTCCCTAATTTCACTTTCATCCTCTCTGTTAGGAGGTGAAGATGGGACTGTTTCCCTTGTGCATTTTTTATTTTGGAAACATTTTACATTTGATCTTCCATGTCGAACATGCTCACAAGAGAATAAATGTATTTTGTTTCTCTATGACCAAAAAAGTTTTACCCTTACAATCTAATTAAAATGGATGAGAAAGCTCTTCTATAGCATGCATTAACTTGCGCCTGGGTCCCACCGGAGTCACGCCCATGTTTTTAAGGCTTTCCATAGAAATAACAAACAATAGATGCGGGTCGTTTCTGCGTTCTCCTTGCAGCAATTTCGGGACCGCCTTGCGTCAGATGTCTTTCTTTTAGTAACAGATTAACATATCAGTATGGTTCTCATAGACACTTAGCGGGAGAAAATTACAGATCCTCTCCCAATCAGTATTTGATCCATGGGTGGAACAGAAGCAAACTGAAAGCACTGTACTTTATAGAAACTTCTTTTTATTGACTTTTCTTTTTCAATTTAATTCTACAATTGGTAACACGTAAGGTATGAGCAAGAAATATTCCCAAAATGACCCTCCATAACAAATTGTTTAATCCTGTCATCTAAACAATCATCAAACTGGTACAATATGGTATTTCAGTTTATATTATAGGGACCTCTTCCGTTGGTTTCAGTAATTAGTAGACATATCGAAATGGAAATACTAATATTATATCCTGTTGAGTCTAGTACAGCTCCAGTCGTGATATAGCTTAATTTACAAATTTGAAACATTCGTGCTGCAATATTGTTTGGCCAAATAGTATCAATTTTCTTAGAAAAATCACACCAAGATATGTACATAGCAAATACATAATATTACATATCCCATTCAATGTATCTACACTTCAAATCTTGACAAATGAAAAAAGAAAAGAAAAGAAAGCGAAAATATACATAATACATTAAATTCCTACAAATACACGCAAGAACTAATATTCACGGTAGTAGTAAGAAAGGATAGTATACAAAGTCTGTAGGCCAGTGAATGCCAAAATAGAAAATGCTCCTATAAATGATATAATCGACCATGGATTACTGAAATAATTTCCCATGAGTTTTGCCCTCCACCTATGGCAATCAGAAATGTAATACCTGTTCACATCTATAACCAGTTCCTTGAGGTACTGTCTATCGTAGTCCAAATAGGAGCATTCGGTTAGCCAGTTGAAAAACGAAACCAGTTCATCATTTGTAGCCAATAGATTGTCCACGATTCCCATCTTTTGAAGCAGGGTGACATCTCTTGCATTTTTAAATAGGCCGCCCATGAAGCATGCATAGCTTGTCAGATCCTTGTCGAGTTTGCTATAGCACTGCTCAAAAGACACAAGGTTCAACAGGCGGGATCTCTTTGTCTCTTCTATTGAAATAAAAGGGATCTCAAGGGTGCCATTTTGGAACTTGATATCCAAAATATTTTTGGATTCATTGCACTTAAAGGTTACGCCGGCTTCATTGAGCTCAGTAGCCGATGGAATTGTTCGAGGAAACCTTCCATTAGTCGACTTGGTTTTCCTAAAGCACACACACTTTATCGGGTTCAACCATCGTTGTATCCCATATGTTTTTGTAGAGACTTTATTAGGACTGGGCACGTAACAGAGGTGATATAGGTGTAAAATGTGTTTAATCTCGACTAGTATAATGAATCGACGCCCCGATAAGTAATCTAAAAGCATTGGAACAAGAGGTTCTATTCCAGGATCAGAGGATGTGATCTCTTGGGCCGGAACATGATCAGAGGATGTGATTTCTTGGGCCAGAACAGGATCAGAGGACGTGATCTCTTGGGCCGGGACAGGATAAGAGGATGTGAGGAGGTCGAACAATTTCTTAATCACAAAAAATGGAATCTGATTTTCCAACAGGAGAAGGTCGCTCCGTATTATCGGCAAAACCCAACCAACATCAAATATCTCATCCGGAACCCGGTAATACCATTTTATCAGGAACTCAATTATAAAGCAGCCATCAAGGAGCATCATCTTGAGAAATTTGTCGCTCTGAAGATTCGATTCTTCAAAATAACATTTGCGTGCCTCAGATTCTAATTCCCTTAATTCATGTACGCAGTGGTCAAAGCTGTTTCTGGTATTTCGAGAGAGGTAGTCTCGGAGATAACGTAATTTGTGCTTTTCCATAGCTTGAAAAGCATTGTTACCATTGTAGTATGGGCCAATCGAAATCATCTTTGGCTCGTAGAGGCCCTTGTTTTTCTGTCTAATATGCCCGGGCACTCGAAAAATGGTGAACTTCTCTGACTCCATTGGTTTTCCAGGTAAGTCCTGGAGATTTTGCTTGAGTTCATCTATCGAGTTATTGCTGATGTCTATGGACATAGTTCCATCATGGCCGTTCATTTTCAACTAGAATTCTCAATAACCAAGTTTCAAGAAAATAAAATTTTATAAGTTGAGATTCGAAATTGTAGAAATTACATAACAAAATCTACACTGTGGAGATGCTGAATATAGTTAGCATATTGTTGAGCTTGATATGCTCTTTTACAAATTTTACCTTTCGTTTTTTCTACTTATGGCAATAACTGCACTACTGTTATTTTCCATCTTTAGGCAATCTACTTGTAGGCTTGTACAGTATATAAACCTAGTTGTATTTAATGAATATATAAACCTAATTGTATTCAATGAATATATTAACAATGCTGAAGCAAATAAGTATCGCAACAGTAAATTTAAAAAAATTCTCAAATTAGCCGAAATGGTGAACCAGATCAGTACCTGGCAAGAGATGGAGATGCTTAATTGCTGACTCTAATCCGTCGATTTCGCTCTCTACGGAAGCCTGAAATTGGAGTAAAAATAGCAGGGAATCGATGAGATGGACCCCACTGCAATCGAAATGGACAAACAAGAACAAGAGAGATGCTGGTTCTTGTATGAAACGGAGCTCGTGGGAAACGAAAATGGCGGAAATGGAGCTTGCCAATCAAGTTTAAATGGAGGGGTCGGGACAGAAATGGAAGGCAGGGTGAAGACCCGATATTAGTAAACTCTGGGATTCTGCGCTGAAGAATTTAATTCAAGGGATCTTTTGCCGGTTAACCCTTCAAATTTTCAGAAATTTCAACGGTACCTGTGCTTAGTTTTTATGGTTAGGCTTGACTCTGGACTGGGGTGAAAACGGGTCGGATATTCATATTATCCAACTGAATCCAGATCTGTATTTAAAAATTAGATACGGATATCTAATATCCGAATATCCTTGCGGATAGTGATACGGATATGGTTTGAATTTTAATTATTCGTATCCGAATAGTAGATATATACCATGTAGTTTAATATATATTATGAAAATATTTATGTATATATTTACGGATATCTGATATCGGATATGAACCCGTCTAATATCTGGTCCTTATTCGTATCCGGTAAAAAAAATGGTTACGAATATGGTTTTATCACTATCCGATCCGTATCCGATCAATTTTCACCCCTAGTGATTCTTTTTCCAGTTAGCCCTTCAAATTTTCAGAAATTTCAAGAATACATGTACGTGCTTAGTTTTTATGGTCAAGCTGGAGTGCTTATTTAGCCGGTTAACCCTTCAAAATTTCAGGAATACTTATGCTTAGTTTTTATGGTCAGGCTGGAGTGATTCTTTTTTCTGGTTAACCCTTCAAATTTTGAAAAATTTCAAGAATACATGCCTGTGCTTAATTTTTCATTTTTCTGCAAATTCATTTAATTCTGAGGCTTTTCTGCAAATTCAGGATCTACTAGGGCACATCACGGATTGGTAGTGGTGTGGCCTTTGATACCATTTGTAGTATAGGACCTTTATATCAATTTCTTTACCTATGCTCGTCATTTTGTATTTACAATACGAGATCAGACAATTCAACTCATTTTCTGCTTTAAAATGAATCTTCTTTTCTGATAAAGAAAGGTATTAAACAAAGGGAGAGAAATTACCGATCATCAGAAACCATCTTTATCTAAAGTGAGGTATAAATTAAAGTAAGCGACCGAAAGCATCTTTTATTTATCAAAAAGCATCTTAATTTATATGGCTTTAAGCATATCTTTTCTTTCTTTTTCTTTTTTGAGGGTAAGGTAGCAAATAGCCATCTTATATTTTTCATTAATTAAGAAAATTATTTACAAGCCGAATGTACTCCAACTGACTAACTAATTATTTACAATCTGCATTTTAACCTATATATTATAGAAGGCTTTAAAGCCGAACTCTGATTAATTAACTATGTCTCTCCCATAGTCTAACCACTAAGGACTATCTCCTAGCCTATTAATTACATGACACTATTCCCTACAACTAGCCGTTATTATTTTTAACACACCCGTCATTGATATATGGATTTTGACATGGTGTGTGCTTTCATTTGGAATTCTGAAGTTGTAAACGAACAAGCCATGAGCTTTGTGCATTTAGCTAAAGTGAGGTACTATTAAAGTAAGTGACCGAAAAGCATCTTTTATTTATCAAAAATTTAAAGCATCTTTATCTAAAGTGAGTTACTATTAAAGTATGCAACCGAAGGCATCTTAATTTATATGGCTTTTAAGCATCTTTAATTTTCGTTAGCCTTTACTTTAATAAGAGAGAGAAATTACTCTGTCTCTATGAAAAATTGAAAATCATTGTAAGGCGCACCTTTTTTTTCGTTATTATCATGAATCATTTTATTCATTTTTCGGTACGAATTGGATGGAATCATTTTTCATATTCATGATGCTCATTAGGGGTGATTTTTTTCGTATTCTACCCTTACATGTTCAGATTATTAGAAACAAATGATAAGAATGAATAATGAATATACTACTATAATAATATGTTTTATTAATTTATGAATAGACTATCAAATTCATTCATTCTCCACATATGCATTATGACATAACTAATATAAAAAATCAAAATGCAAATGCAGATGTGCAATCAATTTCAACTAAATCACTTATAAAAAGTAACATTTAGAAGTTGAAAGGTAATATGCAGGAAAAACACCTCTCCACGGAATAAGGCAGAGAGAAAAAAAAAACAGAAAAAAGTATATTTATTAATTTAATTTTTAAAATCACTTATAAAAAGTTAATTCAATAAAAACAAAATATAGAAGAAAGAATATTAAGTTTTGGTGAAGATATTGCATATCATGATATATACATCTTAGATGACATCAATTAGCTAGCTAGCTTCTGAATATTAAATATACAACAAAATAATAACGTGATTGTTTCTGAATAATTAGTACGAATTTGATGACCACCAAAAAAATTGTGACAGTGAAACTAATTCCCCAAAAAAATATAAATAGATATTAGTGAGAAATATCATGTTGGCCAACCTAGATTTTAATACCTAGACGTACCCTACTTATTATTCACCAATTAACGTTGACATCCGCTAGCTTTGCCACCCTTTGAAACCACATATCAATGTTTGCTATGGATTTTTGGTATATTAGTAGGTCATCATTCTATGTAGGGCTGCTAATGAGCCGAGCCGGCTCATGAGTCAATGAGTTGAACAGCTCAATAAATGTATCGAGCCAGGTCCTAAACTAAATAAAGCCCGAACTCGACTCGGCTCATATTTTATCACTCAAACAGGGCCGAGCCCGAGCGGAGTCTAGCCGGCTCATGAGCCAATGAGTCTCTTCTATTTTATCACTCAAACATTTACTGTTCGGTTCTAATATTTGAAAACTTTATTATGTTAATTTTGCATTTGCAAAACAGTAAATGTTTACAAATGTTAAATAGTAAATATTTTACTGTTCGGTACTATCCAATATTGCATGTGATGTGAACCGTACTCATACTACAGGTGATATGTATGTATTGAAGTAAAAAAAATTAAAAAAACTGACGTTGAATATGTATGTATTGAAATAAAATAAATGTATAAATATGTTTTTTTTTCATCATTTGAATAATTGAATCAGTCAATAAATTTAACCAATAAGTTTTTAGTTTTATCAAACTTTGATACATAAATAAGAACACACTTGCAATTTTTCTAATTCGGATAGAAGCTCAAAGTTTTTAAATTAATAATTTCTGACAAAATTGATTTGTACAATATATTTATTTATTTAATTAATAATTTATATTACTAAATGTCAAACTGATCTAAATCTTTCGCAGAAATTTCCTGATGTGATCCACGCTAAAAATATCTCAACATGCTTGCACGCGAAGCAATTAACCGACCTTATACCACAAAGTTCTATAGATAAGAAGGCTGTAGCTTCCATTATTAGAAAGGCGTTCCCTTTAAACATATCTTAGGAATTATCTTGGCTCCTTGAGTAAATGTAAGTTCTTTATTCTTGTTGGATTTGCTTCAGCTGGTCTTTCCTCTAATGACCAATTATTAATGTGTTCTCGAATATTATGTGTAGCTTCAATTAATAAAAGCATGGTTTTTTGCTATATAAGCCCATCCATGTAATTTATGGTATATATGCTGTACTTTAGCTTTTGTGTTGGATTAACGTCTTTGATCTGCTGGCTTAATTTTCTAATTGAAATAAGAAAACTCACCTGTTTATCTTTGTTGAATCACTTATCAGATATCTCCGTAGTACAATGAAGATTTTATTAATGGAGAGGAATGCGAAGGTTTTTTCTTTGGAATGCGAGTCGACAGACACTATTGCCCACCTTAAAGCAAAATGGAACAGAATAACAAGTGAATTTATGTTTGATGGCAAATGGTTGCGTGATAATCTTTCAGAGAACATGACGTTGGCCGACATTGGCGTCCAAGATGGATCCTTGATCCTTGAATCATATCGTCATGAATATCGTTCATCGGACTCAAATTTGAGTCTGATGGGTTCCTCTACATTGATCGGGAAAGCGAACAGGTAAATCCCATATGACCCAATACATTTGACAATTTGCACTACATGTATCAGGTCAAACTTTTTGGTTCTAGGACGTTGAAATGTTACTTTTGAAGTTCCTAATATTCCAAAATTTGAACTAAAAATGTATATACTTTATTGACTTCAATAAGAAAAGGTGAAAATTCATGATTTCTTGTCGATTCATAAAAGCAGAAATATAATCCTACAACTTGGAGAAGCACCTTTCGTGGGAATTTTCAATCACCAAAATGATATCCATGTACGTGAGGAATTTTAAGTTTGTTATTCTTGCCCGTTAAGTAACGAACTGCTGTTGTATTTGATTTCTGCTGCCTTGTTCCTCTAATTACCAAAAATTAGCTGTAGCTTTTCAATTGAAATTAAGCATGGTTTTTTTGCTATATAAGCCCATGTTTATGGTATCTATATGTTGTAACTTTAGCTTCTGCATTATCTTAGACCTGTTTATCTTTCTTGAATCAATTCAGATATCTCTCATATCTCTCAAGTACAATGAAGATTTTAGTAGTGGATGAGTACGCGAAGGTTTTTTGTGTAGGAATGCGACAGTCAACAGACACTATTGCCCACCCTTAAAGCAAATTATATGAAGCAAAATTCTTTAGAATGGATTTCATTATGTAAACAACGTCTGATGTTTGATGGCAAACTATTGGGCGATGAATTTTCAGAAAACATGACGTTGGCTGCAGTTGGCGGTCCAAGATGGATCCTTGACCTTAATCCTTTCTTGTTCAACGCAAAATGTGGAATGGACGGTCATCCTTCATTTCTTCAAGGAGGATATTCTGGAATGTATGTCCCTTCCTTGTTTTAGCTCA